>JAVTVY010014780.1:0-59963 GCA_036873755.1 Hanleya hanleyi | reverse complement strand
GATAGTGGAGATAATGACCAATGTTGCGTTCTTCGTGGTTAAACTGACCACCACCTCCATCGGATGAAAGTATTCACCATGCACTGATAGATACTCAGAATGCGCAAACAACTATCTGAGGATATGTTGCCTCAATGGTATCCTGGCCTGCCCGACGATGATTAGAATAAACGGTTCAGATGGCACTTTCTGAAATGGAGACTTCTGATTGGACAAGAATACATCTAACGGACAGGAACGAATATGAAACATGCAAATGGTGGCCTCTGATTGGACAAGAATCTTCTTGAATTGTAAATATACCTAACGCGGCTCCCTCAGCGTGGGTATGATGTAACATTGGGGAGAATAAACTATATGAAAAAACTTCTTGTTGTTGTTGTTCTCTCATGTGTCATCCTTGTTGTTGTTGTTGCTGTTGTTGTTCTCTCTCTGGTCTATATCATGGCGTTATGTTAGAGTGTTAAGGTGTAACGACGGGCGTTGACGGGCATCACCGCATTTCGAAGAATTAGTGACAATTCCATGGAATATCAGAGCTTCTGAGCTATTTCACCAGGGCGTTGAAGGATTAAGAATGGTGTTGGTGGGCGTTGCTACAAGATGACACCTCACACGGTCCATTTGGACCGCGGATGGTCCATCTCTACACCAAATAACATCCTTCACTGCTAAAAATGCCCACTTTCGCTACAACTTGTACTAATGACGTCACCAATGACGTCACAGATGCTATAAATATCCCTGAAATCAGGGTATATACTCCGAAAGCTACAACATGATACCCCACACGACGCATTCGCAACGCGGATGGTCCATCTCTACACCAAATACCTTCCTGCACTGCCCCAAAAGGCTCACTTTCGCTAATACTCCTACTGATGACGTCATCGATGACGTCACAGATGCTTCGGACATGCCTCAACTGGGAATGTACACCCCGAGAGCTACAAAATGACACCTCACACGACGCATTCGGACTAAGGATGGTGCATCTCTACACCAAACTCACCCTCACGCACCCACAAAATGTCCACTTTCGCTACTACTTGTACCGATGACGTCATCAATGACGTCACAGATGACGCGGACACCCCTCAAATCGGAATGTACACCCCGAGAACTACAAGATGACACCTTCCAGGACGCATTCGAACCGTGAATAGCCCATCTCGACCCCAAATACCTTCATGTAATGCCCGAAAATGGCCACTTTCGCTACTACTCGTACCGATGACGTCACCGATGACGTCACAGATGACGCGAACATCCCTCAAATCGGAATGTACACCCGGAGAACTACAAGATGACACCTTCGAGGACGCATTCGAACCGTGAATAGCCCATCTCGATCCCAAATACCTTCATGTACTGCCCGAAAATGTCCACTTTCGCTACTACTCGTACCGATGACGTCACCGATGACGTCAAAGATGACGCGGATACCCCTCAAATCGGAATGTACACCCCGAGAACTACAAGATGACACCTTCCAGGACGCATTCGAACCGTGAATAGCCCATCTCGACCCCAAATACCTTCATGTACTGCCCGAAAATGTCCACTTTCGCTACTACTCGTACCGATGACGTCACCGATGACGTCACAGATGACGCGAACATCCCTCAAATCGGAATGTACACCCCGAGAACTACAAGATGACACCTTCGAGGACGCATTCGAACCGTGATAGCCCATCTCGATCCCAAATACCTTCATGTACTGCCCGAAAATGTCCACTTTCGCTACTACTCGTACCAATGACGTCACCGATGACGTCACAGATGACGCGGACATCCCTCAAATCGGAATGTACACCCCGAGAACTGCAAGATGACACCTTCCAGGACGCATTCGAACCGTGAATAGCCCATCTCGACCCAAATACCTTCATGTACTGCCCGAAAATGGCCACTTTCGCTACTACTCGTACCGATGACGTCACCGATGACGTCACAGATGACGCGAACATCCCTCAAATCGGAATGTACACCCCGAGAACTACAAGATGACACCTTCCAGGACGCATTCGAACCGTGATTAGCCCATCTCGACCCCAAATAACTTCCTTCACTGCCCGAAAATGGCCACTTTACTTACTACAACCAACTGCGCATGCGCAGATTAACGCGACATGCATTCAAAAACACACCATTCTGACTCTACCCCACACAAGCTTCACTTTGACACCTCACACGACCCATTCGAACAGTGATTAGCTCATCTCTAACCCAAACACACCCCTACATAGCACCCAAATGCCTGTTTTCTATACTACGGCCAGACTGCGCATGCGCAGACTATTGAACACGGACGAACCATTAGTGTAGTCAAGTGCTCCTCCACGAGAGCTTCAAAATAAGACCTCACTCGACCCCATTGGACCATTAGGGACTCACCTAGACTCCAACATGTCCACCCCGTATGGGCCTATACACCCATAGCCATGCAGTATAGGCCTATGGGCCTACCCAGGCCTCGGTGACTTTTTTCAAAAATTTCACCGATTCGCTCCGCAACACTTCCTATCGTGTTCTAAATGACGAGACGAGTAAAACGAGACACCACAACCCTACCGCAAATGTATAGAAGTGGGTTTCCCAGTAGGATAAACATTGAACCTATACCCCAGTATGGGTCTATATGGGGCTCGGTGACTTTTTTCAAAAATTTCACCGATTCGCACGGGGACACTTCCTATCATGTTCTAAATGACGAGACGAGTAAAACGAGACCCCACAACCCTACCGCAAATGTATAGAAGTACGTTTCCCAGGGGGACAAACATTGATCCTATACCCTCAGTATGGGACTATATGGGGTTCGGTGACTTTTTCAAAATTTCACCGATTCGCACGGGGACACTTCCTATCATGTTCTAAATGACGAGACGAGTAAAACGAGACCCCACAACCCTACCGCAAATGTGGAGAAGTAGGTTTCCCAGGATGGTCCTATACCTGCCATACCCCATATAGGCATTTTCCCGTAATTTAGAATAAAGTCCGTATTCCGTATTTTTTCAGGAAAATTTTTACATACACCCACCCTGGAACTAGGGGAGATAACTCTATTGATAGACAAGCCCCGTTAAGCCCGGCGACCTATATACCCCTCATACCCCATATAGGCATTTTCCCAGGTTTTTCGATAAAGTCCGTGTTCCGTATTTTTTTTTTTCAGAAAAAATTTTACATGCACCCACCCAGCCATCAAATACCCCTTCACCTAGGCTTCACGTTGATACCTCACTCGACCCCATTCGACCATTAGGGGCTCCCCTAGATGCCAAAACGTCTATTTTCATACCCTTGGGCCACCGCGCATGCGCAGAATGACCCTAATTCAACCCCACACCCAGTCCATTAGATGCTCCTTCATGAATGCTTCACTTTGATACCTCACTCGACCCCATCGGTCCACTAGGGGCTCCCCTAGCTCCAAAAAGGCTATTTTCATACCCTTCGGCCACCGCGCATGCGCAGAATGCCGATATTTCAACCCCACACCCAGTCCATCAGATGCCCCTTCACATAAGCTTCACTTTGATACCTTACTCGACCCCATTGGTCCACTAGGGGCTCCCCTAGCTCCAAAAAGGCTATTTTCATACCCTTCGGCCACCGCGCATGCGCAGAATGCCGATATTTCAACCCCACACCCAGTCCATTAGATGCCCCCTCACCTAAGCTTCACTTTGATACCTCACTCGACCCCATCGGTCCACTAGGGGCTCCCCTAGCTCCAACACGGCTATTTCCATACCCTTCGGCCACCGCGCATGCGCAGAATGACCCTAATTCAACCCCACACCCAGTCCATTAGATGCCCCTTCATGGATGCTTCACTTTGATACCTCACTCGACCCCATCGGTCCACTAGGGGCTCCCGAGCTCCAAAAAGGCTATTTTCATACCCTTCGGCCACCGCGCATGCGCAGAATGCCCTAATTCAACCCCACACCCAGTCCATTAGATGCCCCTTCATGGATGCTTCACTTTGATACCTCACTCGACCCCATCGGTCCACTAGGGGCTCCCCTAGCTCCAAAAAGGCTATTTTCATACCCTTCGGCCACCGCGCATGCGCAGAATGACCCTATTTCAACCCCACACCCAGTCCATTAGATGCCCCTTCACCTAAGCTTCACTTGATACCTCACTCGACCCCATCGGTCCACTAGGGGCTCCCCTAGCTCCAAAAAGGCTATTTTCATACCCTTGGGCCACCGCGCATGCGCAGAAGGCCGATATTTCAACCCCACACCCAGCCCATTAGATGCCCCCTCACCTAAGCTTCACTTTGATACCTCACTCGACCCCATCGGTACACTAGGGGCTCCCCTAGCTCCAAAAAGGCTATTTTCATACCCTTCGGTCACCGCGCATGCGCAGAATGCCGATATTTCAACCCCACACCTAGCCCATTAGATGCCCCTTCACCTAAGCTTCACTTTGATACCTCACTCGACCCAATCGGACCATTTTATCTAGGGACTACTTTTTCTCCGCGGAAGCTTTTTCCCGAGACCGAATTACCGCCAAAACCACGGCCAAACCGCATCACCGCGGATGAATACATTTTTTTTTTTTTTTTTGCCGGAACTTTTTTTTTTTCTATGCACTCATTGATCGCGGCCATCTTGTACCCACCTCCCACATCTTGCAATCTCGAAACCAGAGCTATCCGGTCCTGTCCTCCCTACTAGGCTCTGGGACGGCGCTCAGCCGTACGATCGGTCATTGGATAGCACAAGAAACACTAGAATTCAGAACATAACGAGGGCATCTCTGTGGAGATCACGCCGATCTCCCAACGTCATGGACATTACGAGCGCGTCTGACAGATGACGTATGCTCATAATGCATTCTTGCGAAACATTTTCTATTCTGACGTCACGACGTTATTGACGCTGGCGAAGAAAATGACTCATGACTGACGTTTCAAAAGGAATGGAATATGTTCCAATGGAACCGGAAGAGGACACGTGAACGAATTTTTCAATGTATTATGGGACCCACTTTCAGTGAGCGTGGTCCCAGGGGTTCGTCGGAGCGGCCAATTTTCCAGCGGAGAGCGACCCCTGGTGGCGAGGTTGCCACATCTTGCACTCACTGACACTCGCGGCCATCTTGTACCCACCTCCCACATCTTGCACTCACTGACACTGGCGGCCATCTTGTACCCACCTCCCACATCATGACACTCGCGGCCATCTTGTACCCACCTCCCACACATCACGCATGCGCACACCCCCAATAACCCCCCAATGCCCATACACTTATGACGTCACACCAGGTTCTGCGCATGCGCAGTGGGGGGGTATTCTATCAATTCGGGTACTGTATACTACTCTCCTTGTTATTTATCTATCTATTTATTTATTTACTTATTTATTCATTTATTTTTTATTTTAAAATATAGCGCTTGTAAACAGAACACATGAGAAATGTAACGTGGAATTAAAATAAAACATTGAGTTGATGCGCCGCGAAATCCCTTAACCCTATCTGGCCTGGGCTTTTTGGGACCTGTCCAGGCCTGGGGGGGGGGGGCCGAAATGGCCCCCCCTAATTATTTTTTTTACCTCTTGAGCTAGGGGGCTGAAACTTATTACCCTATACCCTTGGGTCAAGCTCTACCAGAAAATGTAAAAAAATCCAAGATGGCCGCTTTGATGACGTCACAGTGACGTCATTTTCAAAAGCGGCATTTTTTGGTCGATTTTTCGGTCGGATTTTCCGAATTTTGTATTTTTGCAATTTCTACAGAAAACTGCATGAAAAATTAGCAAATATTAATGTGATATGAAATAAAATAGTTTCTGCCCACTTTTCATCGCGGAAAAGCAGAAATTTTGAAGAAATATGACGAAAACATCACTTTTCTGGTACACCACGTGGCCGCCATCTTGAATTTACCCATGATCCTCTGCTCGGGGGGTTATGCCAATAGGCTCAAAATGACCCCAATAAGATAAACTATAAAGTCACGGAGTTTCAGCACTCCATGTTTTGCCGTTCCGGAGATAGTGCAGAAAGTTTGGTAGGGGCCATTGGCCCCCCCTCCCCCCAGGCCTGGTAGGGTTAAACTGCAATTTCAATCAATTAACACACAATATCTGTCGAAGTTCTTTCATCGCTTCTCTTTCTGTGAGTTTTCTTTTAAGACTCGCAGCATGATGAGCGGTACCGATCGATACATAATAACGATGAATGGTCGAAATAAACCATAGTAGGTATTGTGTATTTCACCTGAATTAATGACAGCTTGTTGCTTTCATATAAACTAATATATTGTAGAACACTTTATCAGTTATTTTCGCATATTTTTTTTTGTCTATTTACGGTAGCATGGCAGAAATTGACCCTCGCCAGGCCATAGAATGCGCCAAATGAAGTCTAGATTTCACAGATAAACAGTAACAGCAAGTATATTAAAATAAACTTGTGTTGGGGTGTGAGAGGGTCGAATTTCGCGACATATTTTCGTTTGGTTTAGCTCCGGTGTAGACTTGTTCTATACTACGTCTCACGTAGTATAGAACAAGGCTACACCGGAGCTACCGTACGTTTGGTTGGGACTTCCCGTCAGCACGGTTTATTGGTTACAATCTATAGAGGTAGGTATGCACGGACAAAGCGACGGCTGCACACGAATGATGTTTTCCACAAATTAGATTCGCGTGTTTTCGTTAATCTCTGTAACAGGGTAGATTCCTCGGCTGGTAATAATGCAATGGTAATAATGCGCTCGGTGCCGCAACGCCAACGGTACTTTCAGTCGATATCTCAGGTGATAATCCTCAGATATTATTAGTGAGCTAAAAAAGGTTATGAAGAGTTGCTTCTTTTCTAGAATGATATCAGGCAGAATAGGTAGAATTATGCATGGCACCAACCTCCAAACTTTAAAATAGACGGCACTGACGAAAGACTGGCACCCTGGGTTTGTGGACTTAGCGTCAACACAAGGACATAATAGACAACGACGGATTAATATGCTCTGACATAATGAACGCAGTTCAATCCCTTTTGAAAAAGCAATTTCCTAAACTAGACGGTCTTGAACCAACTAACAAATCTCCTGTACTTAATGAGGATGAGTCTTGGACATACAAAATTAAATTCAAACCTCTTTCGGCCCCATCCGCTGAAATTCATCACAATGGCAGGAACCACTGGGTGGCCTGTGTCCAAGATCAGAAAAAAACTATTTATCTTTTCGACAGTTTAAATTCAAAGGCAGATATTTCTTCTTCTCTCCAAATTCAACTTTCGGCATCCCATTGTCAAGGTAAAAAATATTTCTTAGTCAAAATTCCAACCATTCAGCAACACCCCAATAATTTTGACTGTGGTCTATTTGCCATCGCGAATCTTGTTGAATTTTGCTTCAAAAATTATATAGGGAACACAGAGGTCATCTTTCAAACAAATTCTTTTTGAAAACATCTAATAACTTGCCTGGAGAGTGGCTTTGTCACACCTTTTCCAAAGGAAAGTAATAGCAAAACTAGCCAACTCCCATTTTTGTCCAATTTTACAAATTATAGAATATTGGTAAATTGTACATGTGGGATGCCGGATTTGTTCGAGAACATGATAGGATGTGATTTCACGAACGGTAAACGTATTTGTAATGTATGGAAACATCAGTAATGCGCCGGAGAAATTATCAATGGAGAGGACTGGTATTGCGAGACCCATGGGGATTAATTTGTATTATAATTTTCTACAGACACAATTGTACATAATCTTTATTGTTCTTATTATTGTTAATTCTTATTATTGTTAATTATTATTATTATTATTATTATTATTCAATAAAACAGTTGAATCAAATTTGTGTTTCATTCGCCTTTTTTTTAATAAGGCGAAGCCTTCCTAGTATATTAATGTTCATTTCCGTATTTGTAAATTGAGAAGCGATCCAGTTTTTCGATGCACCGGCCTTCCCAGCCGGCCGCCATTTTGATTTTCGCTGGCCGTGACTGCCGTGAAGTATTATCCGAGATTCATGTGGCCATACGACGTTGCGGGTACCTGCAAATATATGAAATCGGTATAAATTTACACAAGTAATACATCTAGGCATAAATTATCCCCCGCCAAGCCTTGTAACATGTTTTTATCCACCGCCTTCCTTTAGTATGAGCCTCCAAACAGGGGTTATCGGTAGTTCAACAAGCTGAACCCTGCTGACATTTAATGTTGTGATATTGACAATGCAGGGTTCAGCCGTTGAACCGAAATTTCCTATCGCAAAATTTTCGCCTCCCGACCTGGGCAACAGCGGGTGGATTTGCGCTCATAAAAAAGCAATAATACCTACCGCTTTGTGCTCGTTTGGATAGAATACGTATTTGCCTACTTGCCTGGCCATTTATTTTCTCTGTCTAGCTTCTTTCATTTCCATAAACGGCAAAAGAAAAAAATATCATCGCAGACAATCTTCCAAAAACGAAATCCGCCGCCATTTTGAAATGGTGGCACGAGACTAATTTGTAAATTCGGGATTGTATACAGGAAGGTCGGAAACGGCTCATTCATAAGGCTGTCACATTATCTGCATTTAAATGTAAAATTGTAACTATCGATATCAAGCATAATGGAAGGCACATACTGAGAAAGGTAATTCATGGGATTTTTCATCTCCCTAAGCGACTGGGTCGACTGAGCGGATTCAGTTTTTCCGACTCTTGTAATCCTGAATTTAGAATAACCTCACGTGACAGTGTTCGAAAATGGCGGCAGATTTCGTCTTTGGAAGATAGTCCGCGATAATATTTTTTTCTTTTGTCGTTTATGGAAATGAAAGGAGCTGGACAGAGAAAATAAATGGGCTATATCGTGATATACCCCCCTGAATTTCCTCCTGGACTACTTTCTCCTGGCAATAAAACAAGTGACGTCACACGTGAAATAGTAGTCTCCCCTTGTCATTTCTCCTGTTACAAATATGGTGTGTTTCATCGTGTTTTTCATTGATTGAAATTGTAGTTTAAGGGCCGCTTCCCATTCGGATTTCGCGGCCCATCAACTCAATGTTTTATTTGAATTTCGCGGTACATTTCTTTGTTTTTTTAATATCTTTTCCATCGTTAAATATATAACTAAATAAATGAATAAATAAATAAATAATAAATAACAATGAGAGATTAGTAGGAGATACTCAGTAGGTGTTTTTCAACCATCATCGCTCTATATATACTCGTGCTATACCCCCCTGGTATAGACAATTTACATGTTAAATAACCCCAAAGGGGGGTATAACACGACTATATATATAGCGTGGATGGTTTAAAAATTATCGAATTTAATAACATTCTGTGAAAAGAGGGATTTTTTTGATGGGGCCTGTATAAAAAAAATGGGGCTTGGGTTTTTTTGGGGAAAGAAGGAAATTAGAGAATGAGGGGGTTATTTCAGAGGGGGTTATTTCAAAATGGTATAGATATGAACAAATTTAATAACATTCTGTGAAAAGAGGGATTTTTTTTATGGGGCCTGTATAAAAAAAATGGGGCTTGGTTTTTTGGGAGAAGGAAATTAGAGAATAAGGGGGTCATTTCAGAGGGGGTTATTTCAAAATGGTATAGATATGAACACATTTAATAGCATTTTGTGAAAAGAGGGCACTTTTTATGGGGCCTGTATAAAATAAATGAGGCTTGATTTGTTTAGGGAGGAAAATAGATAATGAGGGGGTTATTTGAGATGGGGTTATTTTAAAATTGTTTAGATATGAACGATTTTAATAGCATTCTGTGAAAAGAGGAATTTATTTCATGGGGCCTGTATAAAAAAATGGTTTTGTAGGGGGAAAGAATGAAAATATATAGTGAGGGGTGTATTTGAGAGGGTGTAATTTTTTTTATTTTCTTAGAACTGTTTTTTTTTCTTTATTCTGTCTTCCTGGGTTATTTTAATATGGTATAGATATGTACATGCCACGTCCTATTCATGCGAAGTCGTCATCGGATGACAAAACAATGTTCTGGAAATAGTTAGTGTGCACATGTCCACCTTTTGAGCGTTTCGGTCCTTTCCGTACAGATTTCTTCCCTCGCAGGGTGACGTTTACCGGTAAGCGTTGGTCCACCACATCCGAAGCACAGGGAGATGAAGATATATCTGCTAGGAAGTCTGAACGCCGCTGCACGAGTGGATTGGGCTGGGGTATATCTGTACGCCGCTGTACGAGGGGATTGGGAGGGGCAACACTCGGTGTTCTCACGGTCTGTACTCTCCTTTGCACACATTTCTTCTGCCGTAAGGTAATGTTTGGGGGTAACTCGGCAACCACATGAAATGATGCAGGGCATGACGTGATGTCTGTTGGCGAAATATCGGGAATGAACAGGGGACCACGGTGTACTGGATTGGGGGTGGGCACATTCACATTTTCCTGCACGGGCTCCTGTGGAACATCCTCAGTTTCGCCTTCCGTGTCGTCCTCTCGCACTATTTTTGTGATGTCTAGTTCGTTCTGTGCCGTCCATGTGTCGAATACGAGAGTAGTATACGTGTATGTTGGGGGTGTCGTCAGTGGGTAAACACTTTTCACGAGATTGAAGAATGCCTCGTACAAGTTGGCAATGTTTTGTTATTCGTTGAACTCTGCTCACCATTGAGTGTCTCGCACAATAAAATTCTTGAATCTTGAATCTTGTTAAAGCTTATATTGGCTTGTCATGTGCATTAAAATAGGAATTGAATTCTGGTGGTTTTGCGGTATACCCCCCTGGTATATAGGCATTTTACATGTTAAATAACCCAAAAGGGGGGTATACCGCGAGTATATATACTCGTGTTATACCCACGAGCGACCATTATACGGGGAACCTTCATAGTTGTACATAGGAGAAATTACAAGGGGAGACTACTATTTCACGGGTGACGTCACTTGTTTTATTGCCGGGAGAAAGTAGTCCAGGAGGAAATTCAGGGGGTATATCACGATATAGCCAATAAAGGTCGAGGATAGTTCCCATGGCCCACAATCAAGTGGCATGTTATTTGTTATTTGTTGGACTTAGAATTTTTCCGGCAATTTCCACATGTTGTTGGGGCACAGTATTTACCCGTCCAACAATTTAAGAGGCAGAAAAAACCTGTCCGAAAATAACGAACTAGCACCGACGGGGATCGAACCCGCCATTCTTGGCTCCATAGTCAGGCATATTACCCCTGAACCACGGAAGCAGCTGAAAGCAACCGTTGGATTTTTTTTAATATACCTAACACAAACCTAACCCTAACCCTAACCCCGAAGCCCTAAACCTAACCCTAACCCGTAACCAGTAATACTGATTTAACACTAATTAGCGCAAATTTGCATCCTAATTAGACGTAATCATGCTTAAGAGCATTAGTCACGTGATTTCATGGTCTTCAGCAGTGGCGTCGGAAGATAGTTCTGACTGGGGGGGGGGGCACTATCCCAGCACTTTAGGCGAGGGTCCAGGGGTTCTAGACGGCCGTAGGAGCGTTTTGAGCGATTTCCGAGAAATAAAACGCATATATTTTCTCAGATATTTCAACTGTTTTAATACTAGTTTGATAAAAAAAAAAATTAATAAAAAACTGCTAACACTCACACAGGAATATTATTCCGTCTTCATTTCCGACAAATAAACGGCTCGTCCAAATTTCCAGGAAGCTCCGCACACTTAGCCCAGAAGGTGTAAATTACACCTCTACGGGGTGTAAATGGCTTGTCCCAGGGCTAACACCCTTTTGGGTGCGAATTAACACCTTCTCCGAAAGGTGTAAATTTACACCTTCTCGAAAAGGTGTTAAATTACACCTTTTTTGCTCACATTACACCTTCCATGGGTGTTCATTCACACCTTCTGAATAAAATTTGCACCTTCCAGACAAATTTATAAGCATATTTTTGGGGGAACCCAGCATCCCATGGGTGTTTATTTACACCTTTTGGCCACAACTAAACCTTTCAGTGGTGTTAATTTACACCTTTTCAACAGAATTACACCTTCTTTGGGTGTTTATTCACACCTTTTGAGCAAATTTGTATCATCTAGGGGTGCTAAAATACACCTTCTGGTGATCATTCCATCTTCCAGGGGTGTTAAATCACACCTTATTGGTAAGTATTACACCTTTCATTGGTGTTAATTTACACCTTTTGACCGAGATTATGCCCTATTGGGTGTTTATTTACACCTTTTGGCCAAAATTAAACCTTCTAGGGGTGCTAAAATACACCTTCTGGAGACAATTCCATCTTCCAAGGGTGTTAAAACACACCCATTTCGTGAGAATTACACCTTCAAAAGGTGTTAATTTGCACCTTTTTAGTGAGAATTAGTGGTGTTCGTACCACCCAGTAATGGTTCATGATATATTTTATTAAGGAAATCACAAAAAAACACATTTACATTGGTCTTTTCATGTTAGCCCTCCCTAATATCATAGTTCACTCTCAATCTGTGTGTGAAGAGATGTTCATATACACACCCACTTTCTCGGGGTGTTCTGACCCAAGTTGTATGAAATGATGTTCATATACACACCCGCTTTCTCGGTGTGTCCTGACCCTACAGTAGCCTGAGTTGTACGTATATATGAGTATGCTAGCACATCTTCATAGATGTGTACTAATGTACCTCAGAGCCAGTGTTTCGAATTACCAGCGTCGTCCATTAGAGAATATCCGCGTCCATAATCCGAAGACCTATTCCATTTTCCATATAACAGTATTAGCACCAAATTCAAAAAGACAATCATAGTATACATAAACATAGGCTTGTTTCCTGCAAGAGAGAAATCCCGAAATCTTTCGGGAATATAACCCGAAATCACGTTCTCTTATGGTAGTCGTCGGAATGAATGATAATCCCCGGGATAGCAGAAAAATATCATGATCTGTTAACATCAGACTTGAGATACTAGTATTTCTAATATATGTCTTGGCTATTGCCAGTCTCGAGAGGTAGATTTACGTAGACATGTTTTGACATAATTAATATGTCTCTGCTTCTTGTAGCGTTTTCTCTGTTTACTAGAGAAGCGTCTTGTTTTCATTCTGTCTCTAATGAGTTAGAACGAATCAGTTGATATACAGCGTTTGTTGTAGTCATGATACTAATCTTCTCAATCAAGGTCGCAGTACTTCTTGTGGCGTTTTCTCTGTTTACTAGAGAAGCGTCTTTTCATTCTGTCTCTAATGAGTTAGAACGAATCAGTTGATATACAGCGTTTGTTGTAGTCATGATACTAATCTTCTCAATCAAGGTCGCAGGACTTCTTGTAGCGTTTCTTTGTTTACTAGAGAAGTGTGTTGTTTTCATTCTGTCTCTAATGAGTTAGAACGAATCAGCTGGTATACGGCGTTTGTCTATCAGGATACATGTACTAATCTTCTCAATCAAGGTCCCAGGAATAACTGACTGTATATTCTCAGTATGTTAACGTCTGGCCTAATCCGGTAACATTTGATAGGTGGACGGAGACAAAGGAGTTATCGCTGATAGGTTATAGCTGCGCGTTCCTGATTGGCTGAATCTGCGTCAGTTGATTGGCTAATTATGGTGCCTGGGTTAAATGCCTTGTACGCTAGAATCCCTCCAAGCTCTTATCGACTGGAGTATTTAACTGTATCAAATTGCGGATACGATTTAAGCCCACCTATGTAGTGCTTAATGCACATGTTTAGCCAGCATGACTTCCACTGGAAAATGCGTAAATCAGTTGCGGGATGAGAAATATGAAATCGAAACACTAAACTCATGAGTATATATACTCATATATACGTTAAACAGTCGTTTTTGTTTCGTCACACTGGTACTAATTTCAAAGTTAACAGTGACATGAACTGCAGCTCGCAAAATTTGTTGTATTTCATTTCTTGCAATGGATGTGACAAAACGAATATCGGTGAAACTAGGGATTTGGTGAGAAATAGAGTTAGGGTCCATCATCAACAAATTAATACGCCTGCATTAAGACACCTAAAAGTCAGCAAACACATAGCCGATTGTGCTGGTCATCTTGAAACTAAATTCAGTATTTTACCCTTTTCATGCTTTTACAAAATGAAAACAGATGACAACATCAGGCGACAGACGATGGAACAATACTTTATTAGCAAATTCCGATGTGAATTAAACTGTTGAATTGTTATACTAGAATTGTTATAACAGATTAGTTAATTAACGCCAGTGTCAGTCAAGTTATTGAAGTGGGAGCAGACGTAATTGTATAGCATTGAACGGTCTGTCTGAGCAGGTAAATAAGCCGTTGCAGATTATACCACACAACGACTATGACAAACACAAGGACTACTGTAATTGGTTATTGTAATCGTAACTTTTTCGAGATCTCCTGTAAACTTGTAAAAACTTGTTTAAACTTGTAAAAAAACTTGTCCAACGGACATGCATCTGTTTGTATATATAAACTTTGTACATTCGTATTGTATCAATATTACAAACGGTATCATGCTATTGAAAAGTGGGTGAAACCACGATACCGGTTTAGCAGTATAATATACAGTTTTAGATCATATTCTACATTATGTGTGTAGTGTTTTTCTCTATATATTAACATATATGTGTTTAAGCCACGATGGGCGATGGTCATATATGTCCGGTCATAACAGCACTGGTATAAGTATTTCGGAGTATAGAAAAAACGGCTATGCGCAATTTATCGTAATGGAAGTTTGTTTGAAGTAATATCGGGTCGGCTTATATTGGAAATGGTGGACAACATGGGAAGCGAAACCATGCTTATTTACAAATTCATGAACAATAGAAGCGAGGCATATATTGTTAGGCATTGGCAGAATAAACTCAAAAATTAATTGAGCAATAGAATCATCACCGATATGTATAGTTTAACAAAAACTTTGTGTTAGCGTCAAAGAGATATGAGATAAAGGCAGGCCGCGGATTATGATCAGGGTGTGTTAATAGGGGTCGTTTCCGGACAGGATGGTAACCATTACTTGATCAAGTAATGATTTGTGACGATAATCGCACAATTGTTAATTGGTAACATGCACAACAAGCTGTCAAGATTATCACTTCGAACCGTTTAGCCTATTTCACACCTTCCGGTCTCAGTGGATCAATCAAAGCCTATAATTTGTACAGCTCCCGTTGTATTCACTGCTTATTGTGCAATTCCCCCATTGAAATGAAGTTGAAAATCACTTTATCTGATAGCTAAGCAGTTACCAGCACTGTAGATATCGATTTGATAGCTTCTTACATTGGTCGACAAACAACGTGCTTTTGTCGACTCTGCATGATACATAATATTTACTGTTGATATTCAAAACCCCAGAACGCCCCTCTCCCCCCCCCCCCCGCCCGCCGCTGTAGTCTTGAGCTCAACCTTGAGTGAGAACACTAAATGGGCTGTTCAATTTTCACTACCTCGTGAAACCGACTGGGGGATTGACTCTTATGGTCTGCAGCTCGTTTTTTTTAAATAATATTTCCGTTATAATTTTTGCTCAAATGTTAGAGAGACTGGTCAAATTGTTAGATCCATTGATTTAATTGTGCGGAAAGTTGGGAATTTTGATGGTTTACCGTAAGCATGACGAGGAAATACATTTCCTCAACATAGAAATTAAGTTCCAAATGTGTATGGAAAATTAAGTATTTACACCTTTTTAACACCTTTCAATAAATTTACACCTTTGCGGGTGTAAAATCAGGGTTGGAATCAATCTTCATACATTTGCACCTTTTCTACACCTTATTTACACCTCCTAAGGGTGTAAACATGAACCCAGAAGGTGTAAACGTTTGATTTACACCTTTTTTGCACCTTTTCTACACCTTCTGAGGTTAGAGTGCGGGGTTCCAGACGGCCGTAGGGGCGTTTTGAGCGATTTCCGACAAATAAAACGCATATATTTTCTCAGATATTTCAACTGTTTCAATACTAGTTTGGTTAAAAAAAAATAATAAAAAACTGCTAACACACACACAGGAATATTAATCCGTCTTCATTTCCGTCAAATAAGCAACTCGTCCAAATTTCCAGCAGTGCAAATTCGATCTGAATCAGTCAAACTTTTAAAAAAAATTGACCCGTCGTTCATTTACAGATGCAAATAACTTCGCGACCCCTTTCAAGTCCAACTGCTCTGTCATGTCCCTGTGGATTTGCAGTAGAACTACGTTGTTTAGGCGCTGTTGGGTCATGCTCGAGCGTTGGTAAGTCTTGATGCGTCTCAGCGTAGAGAAGGAACGCTCTGCCGTTGCTGTCGTTACTGAAATCGTCAAGTAAATGCGAAGTAGCTTTTCTACTTCACACATCATGCGCCGTCCCACTGGCAACTAACAGAAGTACCAATTATGAATTGCATGAATATCTGATTTAAATTTATTATCATCAAACTGTACAAAATCTGGGGGGGGGCACAAACATACTTGTGCCCCCCCTGGTTTTCATCCCCGCTTCCGACGCCCCTGTTCAGTCACGTGATTTGGCCTACAGTCACGTGATTTTATGGCCTTGGCTACTTGATTTTGGGCCATGGGAACTATCCTTAACCGCCAATAAATGGCGGTAGCCACTTTTTTCCGTGCCTTAGGGGGAGGTTTGATGAAAATGAATATGCATTACTCGTGACGTCATATCAGCCTCGTTTTTATATATCGGCTGCATAACGATCAGCAATTTGACCCTTTAGTGGGAGGGAGTGGGAGAAAAGAAATTCGAATATTATGATTGTGGAATAGACTTCATTTTATACGTATATATATGTTGTTCATTTATTCCCTTGTTTTGTACTCAGCTCATAATGAGTATATTAGTACAATACAATCAATAATTCATTCGAAATTCATTTTATACGGACCTATACTGCAACACCCCTTATTATGAAACAGAATCTTATGCTAAAAATATTCAGTATCGATGTCGTACGTAGTATACGGTATACAAATATATCTATAACCTTTCTGTTTTTGTGTATTTGTCTTGAAAGGGGAAAGTATATGAGTGCAGGTCACAAGACCAATTTTCTCGACAACATATCTTGAGCATGGAAATACACATTTCCAAAGAAATAAAAACATCCTTCATAAAATACACTTATCAATTTAAATTATAAATGGGACACCGAACTCATTTTCTTTTCTTTTTTCGTTTTCTTCTTTTTTTTCACAATGATACGTTTCTTATTAAATGTACATATGTTTTTAAAGGTCAACTTTTCTTCCAATTTGCATAATTTAGAATGCAGCAAATAAAAAAAGAAGTAAAAAGTCCATATACAACCGTGTCATTGGTATGTTACTGAAAAATGTGATGTGAAATTCCTGGGCAATTATTGCTCATATTGAATGCAAGACGAAGTGTGTGGTGGAGGGGGATGGGGCTTTCATTGTTGTCTTGGACCGAGCATGGCCCACATTTTGTGCCCGTCTCAACCTTTTGCGTTTATATCGTTGAAGAATATCCATCATCGAAACAATAACTCGCACTTAGACGGGAATATCTTCAGACTCAATATTCACTGTAACAACCTGTCATGACTCGGACCCTCGCTGTATCACGCATATATACCGGTATCTTGGATAGTTCATCGGTGAAGCCTAAATTGAGGCAGCTTAGGCATAGAGAAAATAATATGGACTCCTTTCGACGCATGATCGAGCTAATCAACGACTCTTCTACCTTGTCAGATATATAGCTAGCTAGACAGATAGATTGAATGGATAAATAGTTTAGTACGATAAAATGTGACCCAGAAGGGTTGAACACGTACATACAAACATAAATACACAAAAACAAAAACAAAAAGCCTTTGCCCCCTCCCCCCCATTGTCTTTCAGGCCGTCTGCATATGATAACTTTTCTGGCCTTATTCAGCAAAATATACCGTACTGCATGCCCGAGGAGTAATGTCAATAAGGATATTTAATGCCATATAATTATTCGTTTATCAGGACTTGAATTATCGCAGGTTGAAAAGGGGGGGGGGGGGAGGAGGAGGGTGGTGGTGTTCCCCCTGGATCGCCGTTTACTGGCCAGAACTGCTTTTATCATACCATAATACCCTCTAATCCCTACTTCCCCCCTCCCTTCACAGTCACGGTGGGCCAATTGTCCTGTACTTATTAACCCACACATTAACCTTCGCAATACATGGAAAGGTTGTTTCATAAAAGAAGAGAATCGACGTTAGAAAAGTCAGAATGGGTCACGGTCATGTTTCCAACTTCCAAAAATCGATTTGACTATCAGTGCTTGTGATATCTACGTCCGACTATCTCAAGTAAATGTAAAAGTCGTGTAGAAACGCGAACTTCAAAGAATTATGCCTGTAAGTGCTTCACAGACGTAGAAATATTTAAAATAAATAATTTTGTCCCACGAGACAGGTGACCAAAATGTTTACCTGTCACCTTCAAGAATTACATGAACATGATATTAAAATGACAAAACTAGATGTTACGATAGCATGACCCCCCAAGCAATCCCCTCCCCCTGTCCGCCGTCTCTGCTGTCAAGATGTAAGAGGAGTACAAGTGACATTGTCACGATATTGAAGAAGCTCTGTCCAAAACATGTGGAATTTATACTAAGTTTTAGTAGACTTACCTTATTATTATAATGGCTTCACTTGTGATATTGCACAGGAAATGTTTGAAACAAGAATAAAAAATAAATAAGATTATATTTTATGGACTAAGGGTAAAATTGTAGGATTACTGGTATTCCCGTTAAGGAATTTCATCAAATATTGTCATTAGAGGTCTCAAAGTATAATATATCATATATATATATGGTATACGTCAAATTAGTGATGTGTTTATATGGTATACGTCAAATTAGTTATGTGTTATGTATACATGAGGGGGGGGGGGTGTAAACCCGGATGGTGAAAGAGTTTTGCGTAAGAATTACAATACCGGTACAAGATTTGCCTAAATCATGTATACATATGGGATAAGGTATGATGTACATTATAATATAATAGGCAGAGTGTATACAAGTTTAATATCAATTGCTTGTGGGGGGGGGGGGATAATATGTCTTTGTGCTTGTTTTTATGTTTGTCCGAGGCCACGTGGGCAAGAAAGATTCAGATTCGTTTATTGGCGCAAACACAAATCACATTGGTTAAGGCCAGTAACAGTATACATGAACAAGTGTATGATTTTACATGGCTCAACAGAGGCTCGAATTGTTTTCAATTATTTCAAAACTGGTACATGTCAATCTGCCTGTACAGAATATCAACTGACTCTCCTGCCGAAGCTTTGTATTACAAATTTAGCAAATACTCTGGTGATTTTAAAACTATCACATTTTAAAAGTTTGGTGAACAATATACGAGAATGATACTCTGAATTGGGGACGGTCAGACCCAATTCACGAAATAGCGACAATCTTATAGATCAGCATTATTTAAACAATGCATAACAAAATGATACTCACCCCCAATAGAGCCCAAACAAAACTGGCACGTTCGACCGTTCCTGGGTATAATCGGTTTATGGTAGCGGCCAGTTTCGATTTCTAGCTTATGGTTGCTTATTCTTAGTTTGGTAAGCATCACTCGTTGAGAAGTAGTTAACTTATAAGAGAGACACTTCTCAAAGCCATAGTCTTGTTTAAATGAAGCATAAGTATCCAGTTTATGATTTGATGGACTGGATATCGTACTTCGCCAATTCTGTGTAAACTCGTCTGTTATTCTACTGGCAAACAATCGTGGAAAATGGCTGGTACTAATAATTGCCTGCTGAAGCCAAACATCATAAAAACCATGGGTGGACAATATTTTTTTGATTCTACTGCAATAAGTATTGGGATAGTTAACAGCAAGCTGAAGATTATGTAAATAAGCCTGTTTAACAAGCCTCGAGTTTGGTAAACTCACTAAACGGCACCAGTATTTGATCGCGCTAATATTAGCTAAAACTGTCATGGGTAGCCTACCCATCTCTGCTCGTACAGCTGAGTTACATGCCTTCTTGTTAACACCAAGTGTAAATTTACAGAATTTTGTATGAACAGCTTCAATAGGATTAGACTCTGGAAGCTCGTTAACTCCCCAAACTTCAGAGTTATATAAAATGATAGGTTTTATCACAGAGTCGAAAATCTTGGTGCACAGACTTGGTGTTGGGTCATCTCCAACAAGCTGGCAGATCTTATAAAAAGCTTTCAAACCTCGACCTTTTAAATTTTCCAGCGCTTTTGACCATTTTCCATTGGAACAAAAGAGTGTTCCAAGGTAAAGAAACTGGTGAACAATCTCAACAATATTATTACCAATGTAGACATGAAAGTTTGGTGAACGACCAGACTTGGAAAAACACATAGCTTTTGTTTTCTGAAAATTAATTGACAAATGCCACTTGGTGCAGAAAGCTTGCAATTTTGCTAAGGCATTATTCAGACCTTCAGGTGAAAGGCTCAGTATAACAAGATCATCTGCATATAGTAAGCAATATAAAATGAAATTTCCCAAGACTACAGGATCGCAATCCTCACCAAATATATCAGGAAGGTCATCAATAAAAATATTAAACAGTGTGGGACTCAAATTATTACCCTGTAATACACCTCAGCTAGATACAAAACTATCAGATACACCATCACTCAATCTTATGCGCATGGACGGGCCGGAGTACATAGACTTAATGATATTATATATATTACCAGTGACATCTGCTTTGAGGAGTTTGTACAGTAAACCACACCTCCATACCGAGTCAAAAGCCTTGCGCAGGTCCACAAAACAAGCATAAACGCGTTGATTTTGATTTATGTGGGACTCTGTTACAGACTGCAAAATAAATACATTGTCAGACGCACTGTGGTCTTTACGAAAGCCACATTGGGATTCATTTGGTTTGTCAAGAGCTTCCAAGTGACTTTGCAATCTCTTGTTCAAAATGGAGCAGAATAACTTAGATAAGCAACTGCTTATAGCTATACCCCTATAGTTGCTTGGATCTCGTAAATTACCAGACTTATGTAAAGGTATCACGAGTGAAGATTTCCAGGATTCTGGAAAATATCCTGATGCCAAAATCTTGCTGAACAGAATTTGAAGATAGGGCAACAATGCATTTATGCCATATTTGAGCATTTCATTGGTTATCATATCTTCTCCAGCAGATTTTCCAGCCTTCAAGCTTGCAACTGCAGATGATATTTCTACCGAACTGACAGGGCAGTTAAGGAATTCAGAATGACTGTCCTGTTTCTCAAGTGAGGCTAGCCTAGAAAGCAGCTCATTTTCAGAATCTTGATCAAACTGTGCATTATCACATGAATTCATGATATTATTGAACATGTTGAAATGACTATACCAGGTTGAAACATCCACCTGATCAGCTGCTTTAACTGTAGTCTTGTCATTTAGCTTATTTAGGAGTGTCCAGTAGTGTTTAGGATCCTGTTTCTCACAGCGTTGCAATTCATCCATAACTGACTGCCTGTATGAAAATCTCTTAACCTTTAGTAATTTTAAATATCGCTTTCTGAGAAGATAGAACTGAGTTCGCGCTGCTAAGTTTGAAGGGCATTTATCATACACCTTTTGAAGCTTTACGGAGTTGCAATAAAAGCGATTTACATGAATCATCATACCATAACTTGTGTTTAGTGGACTTTTGTTTTGATTTGATGCCACCAACTCTCTGATAAACTATAGCTTTCAAATGCCTGGAAGCTACTTTATTGACAATGCTCGAGAATTGCTGTACTATGGAAGTTGCAGATGCTTGACATGAGACTGTCGGACTGACAGCCTCAGCAAGCTCTGACTGGATGATGTCAGACTCTAATGACCTACAGTATGGTTCTTTTACATTAGGGGACCACACAAATTTGGCAGGTAATGCATGTAGCTTAGCAGAACGCTGTCTCAAATGAAAGTTTGAGTTGCTGAATTTTAAGGACGTCTGAATGACACAGTGATCAGATAACGTTTCATGCAAGGTATTAACACTAAAATAAGTAATAGATTCACTCAGTAAACTACTATTAACTATGCAGTAATCAACTACACTGGCACCATTCCATGTGTAACATGTGAATTTGCCCAATAAATCACCTAAAACTCTACCATTTAGAATTCTCATCCCCGTAGAGATACATAACTCACTTAAGTACTTTCCATACATATTAGAGTGCACATCTAATGATAATCTGTCTCGACAGCAATCTTGTTCATAATCGTCTGGTAAATTGCATGATATTACTTCATTATATATACAATCATTCTGAACACAATCTGAATTACTGCTAGAAATTCTGGCATTAAAATCACCTAGTAAGATTACATCACCAAGTTTAGAAAACTGGATTATATCCTTTTCTAACAGTGAAAAAGCATTGATTGAATCTGTTGTGTTAACTTGACAGACAGTGGAATGTTGTGGACTTATATAAACAATTCCTATTTAAACATCATGAGGTATATTTAATGTAGCTTTCTTAAGTTTACACCAAAGGCAAAATCTTGACGCCTGTGTGTTAGACATCTTTTCAATACTTGAATCCAGTTCCAGTTTATAAAACAGACCAATACCACCAGAGTTTCGCCTTGCTTTAGCAGAGGATTTTCCTCTGTTATGAGAAATATAACCGTAACCATCAACAACAGGAACAATTGAATCATCCAACCAAGTTTCAACTAAACCGAAAATGTCAAATCTGTGAACAGTGTTAATAAAATCTGGATCAGCAGTTTTATCGTTATGTTTAGATATCAGACCTTTAATGTTCCAGCATGCTACATTTAAAGTAGAAGTTAACGCTGAGTTGCTGGATTTGGTCCGAAGAACGGTACGATTTGGGGCCATGAAATGTTAGAATAATAAGAATGAGCTGGGGGAAGTTGCTGCATCGGGAGCATATTTACACGTTGATCAACTGATGGTGTAGGAAAAAATGGAGCTTGGTAGGTACGACTTGTGTTCAGCTCTGTTCCATAACTGAATGGGTGTTGCTGATTATAAGGCTGGAAGGATGCCCTGCTGGTCACACCATCATATGGACTATACTGCCCAGATGGGACCACAGGTACGTAGCCCTGCGTTTTCACATCCGTCATCGGCATAGATGCTGCATAGCTGCGAGACGCGTAGTCGCCACTACTCTGAGAAGAGGGACCCTCATGCACCGAAAACTCTTTTCGTTGGTAGGAATCAGTGGCAAGCTTCGGCCCAACCTGTCGAGGCTGTGTGGACAGACCATTTTTGCCCGTTTTCAGACCCATAGCCCGTTTCATGTTGATAACAAGACGACCAGTTCCTCTATTGGACAAATGGAGTTCATCTTTGAAATTCATTGCATTTGCAGTGATTTCCTCATTGTCACAATAAATAAGTCTTTGGTCTGTTTCACATTTCTCTCTTAGTAAGCAGTTCATGGCTTGAACTTTGCTGTGAGTGCTCGAGTTCAAGGTGTTCTCCACAATTCCTGACAGAACAATCTGAGCGTTCGGGAACTTGTTCTTGACTTCATTTGTAAGGAGATCATACTGTGACTTACATGCTCCAACAGAGACGTTGGAGTTTTCATGCTTCAGGTCATTTGCAACCCATTTGGGGCTGAGATTCGGTCCCACCACAGCATCCATAGGCTTGACAGTGTCCGCTAGCTGTTTTATCCTACTTGTAGCCCCAGCATTATGGATGCGTTGCACAGTGTGGCTACTCGAAAACCGCATTGGCTTGATATCCCTGACAACAGAGTCCCGTATAATAAGGATATCACAAGCAGAGTCTAGTTCTGATTTGTACCTGCGACTGATGGCAGACCATTCTGACGAGGCAGGTTTGTCACTTTGAGATGTAATGTCAGGCTTCTCTATACCAGCCTTAACAGCATCAGCATAACCAACCTGTCCGTCGTTACATGAAGATCCAGGCTGTGGATTTGCAGTAACGTTCGATATATCTGCTCCCTGATTTGTCGACTGGTCTCCTTTACAGCCTTCACCAGGAATGTTAGAATTTCCTCTGACCGGGTTGGTATGTTCATTTGCGGCAGTGTAACAAGCCATTACCAGTTGTATGTCTTCGTCATGCTTGTCAAGTTGCTTTGATAATTTCTCCACACATTCATGTAAGCATTTGTCCTTGTCAAGCTGACGCTCAATATTATCGTGTAATTTCTCATTCTGTTTTCTGAACATCACGTTCTCCAACTGTACCGCGTCAAGTTTGGCACGTAGTTTAGAGCATTGCTCAGTCAGCCGTTTGTTTTCTAGTTGTATTTCAGATTCGTCTCCTTTGTTGATGGATGAGATCAGCTTTTCCAGTGATTTATACTGGGCTTTCAGATTTTTTAATTCATTGTTTGCTGCCTGAAGCAGAGTACTGTTTTTCTTTTCCACCTCATCTAGTCGACCATTCTGATTATTCACCACAGACTCCAGTCTACTGAATGCGTCTTGTAAATGTGACTGTTCTATCACAGTCTGCCTTCCTAACAGCTTGTGCTTTTCTTAAAAGCTCCTTTCTCACTTCAGGAAACACCTGTGGGGATGTTGGTCTACTGCTAGACGATGATGGTGAGGTACATATACACTGTAAAAAGTGGAAACATGTTTAACGTTTCATTTTGAGATGGGTAACATGTGAGATGCTTCATAATGCTACATGTTTCACCCGTTTTCCCATGAAAACATGTCTCAAAGACGTGAGAATACAGCTATTTGATGGTTGCGACATGTTTCAATCGCGTTGCCGTTTCACTATAATGACCCGAATAGTTGTTTGAAACATCAAAGCCGAAACACGTACAACCGAGTCGCAAAAGCGACATGTCTCAAGGAACACAGTATAAAAGACGGATAATGTTGTCTGGTGCATGGAAGTACTGGCTTCCAAAAAAATTTTCTCGTCTTTAGCGATCCTGAATATATCTGTCGATATTGAGAATATACAGACCGACTAATTTAACTGAATTACTTGCATCGTAATATAACTCTTCCAGGCCTAGGGTATTTCACTATTTTTGGCCTGCACTCCTTGATTCTGAAAGCCCCCAAAATATATCTTGGGGTCCGCTCTGCTGCAAAAATAAAAAAAAAGCAATCCTTGAACATTTTGTTTATTTGTGCCAGGTTCTCCAAAGTAAACTACATAGTACATTAGGGAAGAATTATCTGATGTGAAATAAAATAGCTCATGCACTCTTTTATCAAAACAAGAAAACAAAAAACTCGAAGAAAACGGTAAAACACCACATTTCGGGTCCCCCACATGATCCCCACTTTAAATTTGCCAATGATTCATACCAAAAAAATACAAAGCATGTGTCGCTATAAAAAATGAGTGACATTAATGGGGCATCATTGAGGGCTCGCGTTGGAAGAAACAACAACTGTGTTCTTTGTGTGACCAGATCTACATCCAGTATTTTAAATGTGTGTAGCGCATCAGGATATTTTCTGGACAATACGATTGCTCTATATACGATTCGGCCACTGACACCAAATGACACCAAACCATGCAGGCATCTTCACATTTCAAGTTGAATACTACACTAATGTTTCGTCATTTACCTTGACCTATTGAATAGAGTGAATTGGTAAAAACTAAGAAACGCACGTGATGTCATATAGCCAATCAACATAGGAGCTTGCCAACACAGTGCAGCGAGGATTTTCTTCGATGTCAGCCTGTGACATTTCCAAATATGGCAAGTGGTGGTTGTATTGGTGTTAATTTCTTTCGAATAGTCAATCAAAATTGAATTTTAAAGAGGTCATAAGATGCACTCCTCCTAATGTGGATCACGGAATATTTATAGAGCTATGACATCATCAAACTCATATTCTGATCAGATATTGTGTTTATATGTTCAGACAAGGCAACACGTGTGGTGTTCGACTTGGATATGCGAAGATGAAACCAGGAGGAGAGATTATTTTTTATCTTTATGAAAATATTGAATATTGTTTGTGTGTAAAACAATTTTCCTCCTTCCTCCCTGACTGTGACCACTGTTACGACAACTCGAGACGAGTCCAGGACTCCGTTATCATATTAATCATCTGCGATCCGTATTCCATTTCCCGAAACGGAATGGAATTTCAACGATTCGGAGATATTTACCGCGAGCAGATGAATGAATGATTTTCAAGTTACAGACATTCATGACAGTCAGCAAGTATGGTCAATATCTGTATGCAATTTAGTACCCCCTGTTGAGAGCTGCTTCCTGTGTGCTGGATTAGGCTGTGTCATGTCAACAGACCGATGTGGCAACTTGAGTAAATTATTATTTGGGTTAATATCTGAATGTAAATGTACCATGATTTGGTGTAAATCTGTGATCTAGTTCACCAATCTACACGCCATGATAAATGGGTTCACATCAGGAATTATGATGTATCGAACATATATCTGTCTGGAATGATCACATTCATTGTTAACCTGAGGAGCAAGCGTGTCTATTGTATATGTTCCTGTCTGTAGCCTATCGTTATTGTTGGTTTACACCCGAGTTGGACTTCCATCGTAGATAAGAGAATACAAACTGATGCAAGCTGAATTTAATAAACGATTCGTGTATTTCTGTTTCTTTTACAGGCGATCTGGCGATCTGATGAAACATGTAATGGGAGATAGACTATTCTGAATCACTTCCAAGTTTGAGAAATGTTCGGACACGTTTCGGTTGCGACATGTCTCAAAAGTTGGGACAAAGTCATGTTTGGGCTTAGACGTTTCATTTTGAAACATGTAGTCGGCCGTAACATGTTTCAGATTGACAGATGTACATACAACACATGTTTCACTCTGCAGTGTGTCACATGTTTCAAACGGACACATGTTTGACGACGACATGTCCATATTGAGACATGATTAACGCATATGAGGATGACACGTGTTTCAAATTGAAACATGAAGCCGTTTCCAAATGAAATATGTATGTACTCACATGTCCCAAAAGTTGGGACAAAATCATGTTTCATTTTCAGACGTTAAACATGTCGCCAATTTTTACAGTGTACTGTTAGGAGTGGTGACACTTGTGGCTAATGGACCAGAAATTTCAGTATTTACACTGGTTTCACATGCAGAAGTTGCACAGGATGCAGTATTTGAACTGTGTGCTATGCTTGTGTCTGACTGTACAAGTATAGTGACACTGGCAAGTTCCTGTCTGATAGCCGGTAAGTGAGTGTCATGCCAGTTTTGGATATTGTCAGAGGACCCCTGCACGGTAATAGTTCCGGATGTGAAGTAGAAGTAGATACTCACATAGTTTGGGCCAGTTTGACTGTTATACAGGATGTTCCAGAAGTCTTGGTCACATTTTGACATTGAATATATTGAAAACTATTGAGGATATACAAATGCATATGGCAACATCATTAGCATTACACAAAACTTAATGACTTTCATTTTCAAATGGTACCAGTTTCATCTTACTACCATTCATGGCTCAGCAGATACGAGGATTTGAAATGTGACCAAGACTTCTGGAACACCCTGTATAACAATATTCTTCTACCATTCTGGGCAATGTTGTCTTTGAGTGAGATATGATTATCTGGTTTCTCATAATAATGTTTGGTTGAATCGCGCGTGCCACTTGTGG
This sequence comes from Hanleya hanleyi, assembly GCA_036873755.1. NCBI lineage: Eukaryota > Metazoa > Mollusca > Polyplacophora > Lepidopleurida > Hanleyidae > Hanleya > Hanleya hanleyi. Next base: position 32,388 of record JAVTVY010014780.1, on the reverse strand, counting down.
ATTCTGTCCGGGGAAGAGTTAATGACAAGGCAACTTGGCACTTTGTGCTCTTTGCCCTTGTCATCAAGAGCTGTACGATAATTTATAGTGGCTACTTCAAATGTAGAGCCTGCTTTTGCCAAGTTCGCATTTCCCGATTTGGGTTTTGACTTTCGACCAGTTTTGGGTTTTGGTGGAGTGATCAATTCATCATCAAATTCTTTAAAGAATTCGTCATACCCATCGCCCTTTAGAAGATCACCATGTTCTGTAGCGCACAATGAGCGACCGGAGGAAGATGCCATTCTAAAGCAACCTGTGAATTACAACACAGTCACAGAGCTCGCATGTGGTAAGTGTTATACAGTGTGCGGTGTTCGATACCTTGTACACACCGTTCGACACCGACTCTGTGTCCTGGTCTGACAAAAAATCTATTTACAGCGTCCGATTATGCAGCATACTTGTCCCACTAATTCACGACACGGTCATATCGCGAACGTTTAGTTGAACACAACAAGTTGGAAAATAATCACAGCGAATTGCAAAAAAGCACATGTGCAAGGGTGCATTCCACATGATCCTTAATTCCGCGACCACAGTTTCACCCCTTTATCTAATTATTCCAGTTCACCTCTTATCTGGTTATTCTTATAAATTACGGTATACAAGTTTTAATAAATATCTGAAAATATTACGTGGGGTATAATGTGCGGACACAATGAAGACTGGTCTGAATTCATAATCCTCACGAAGGGTTCCGAATATTCCCGAAGCTGACGTCACGAGTAATGCATATTCATTTTCATCAAACCTCCCCCGAAGGCACGGAAAAAAGTGGCTACCATAAAGGGCCAGGGAAGTAGACAAATACGTATTCTATCCAAACGAGCCGCTGAAGCGGTAGGTATTATTGTTTTTTTTTTATGAGCGCAAATCCACCCGCTGTTACCCAGGTCGGGAGGCGAGAATTTTTGCGATAGGAAATTTCGGTTCAACGGCTGAACCATGGGAGCTTGAAATAAAAGAATTAACTAGGTATGGGTATTATAATACATTAACAGGGAGCCCAAGCGAGGAGTCGCCACCCCCACATCGGCACCCTCACCAAAGCACGATATGTGCCACTATTCCACCGTTACGCATGCCACACCCCGCAATCATCGCCAACCAAGCTCGTCAGACAACAAACAAAATATGTACCATACCATTTTTATCCGACCGCATCGATGGAAAAGGAAATCAGGAGAAAATCGGCAGCAAACTGACCAAACGGCAATATCGTGTTTAGCGCCTCACAATTTTGATTGATTTAGTCTCGCCCGACCAATGCTCCGGCAGGTAACTACATTTGAAAAGCGCCTCCTGTGTAATGAATTAACGCCCCTTGTACTTCATTCTAATAAATGGAAACAATAATAAAAAAATCATCGGGTGCCTCCTTTTCAATATCGAACCAATAATTGTCGCTATATTACAATCGTCGCTCTATATATACTCTTGTTATAGCGCCCCCAGATCAATTTTAACATTACAATCCAATGGGTGTTTGTGGGTCGGGGGCGCTAAAACAAGAGTATATATAGAGCGACGAAGGAAGGCAAACGCTCTATATATACTCTTGTTATAGCGCCCCCAGACCAATTTTAACATTACAATCCAATGGGTGTTTGTGGGTCGGGGGCGCTAAAACAAGAGTATATATAGAGCGACGAAGGAAGAAAAACGCTCTATATATACTCTTGTTATAGCGCCCCCAGACCAATTTTAACATTACAATCCAATGGGTGTTTGTGGGTCGGGGGCGCTAAAACAAGAGTATATATAGAGCGACGAAGGAATGAAAACGCTCTATATATACTATTGTTATAGCGCCCCCAGACAAATTTGTAATTTACAATCCAATGGGTGTTTGTGTGTATGGGGCGCTATATTCACGAGTATTAATAAAGATGGACAAATGGTGTGGATCAAATATTTCATAAATAAAATATTTTTATTAATGTTACTAGGTTGGGATTATGACAAAGAAATATAGAAACGGTGATCAATTTAGGGAATGAAATAATGTATAACTTGCGCCAAATTTGCAAATAATATTCATGAAAAGATCAGGTATACGTCATAAATGTATACAATTTAGCCGTCCATGCGCAAAGGGCGTTTGTGGTTATATTACCATATCTATGCAGAGCACGAATTGAGAGCGCGCTTTCAGAGTATAATTAAGTTACTCAACCTTTAATAAATACTGCATGTAAAGCAATAAACAATTCAAAGTCATTGTAATGAAGAAAACAAAACACATTTAAGAAAACAGGGTTTCATTTTAACAATACCAACGTGACAATGTAAAAGCGCGACAATATAATCATAAGGTGTGTAGTCGGTCTTTTGTGGACAGTAGTAGATGGGTCCTGCTGTGAGTGGACCAATCAGAATTGAGAACGAAAGTAGGTCAAGTATGACGCGTTTGACGTCATCGTATGACGTCACTGGGGTCGGGTCACGTGAAAGTAGGTCAAGGTCGTCCCGCTGTCCTTATCTAGGTCACTTATGACGCATTTGACGTCATTGTGCGACGTAATTAGGTTGTGGTCGTCAGAAACCGGTTTAAATTATGTAATAATGTTACGTAATTAGGTCATGGTCGCTCGTAAGTAGATCGATTATGTAAGAAACCGGTTTAAATAGGAGGTATGGTGTCAGCCCCTTTGTTAGCTGCTCCTTTGTTAGCTACCAATAAAAACATCACGTGACCCTTTGACGGCTAATAGGATAAAAGGCGAACATTCGTTTCTCACAGGCCACTGGCGCACGAAGGTGCGTTTTTACGTATTTGGTCGATCTCCTGTCTCGGTATACAATGGATGACGAGAAAGCATTTGACGAAGGTAAGTTCGTATTATCAATCATTTCTTTGAGCACAAGCAGTTCGTTTCTTAAAAGAAGGTCTTTCATATATTATAGACTGACACAACGCAATGTATTAGAGTAAATGCCATGAATAGTTAACCGACGGTGCGTATATAGTTAACTGACCGTACGGGTTAAAACCGTGTACATCGTATTGTCACAGTCTACCGAACATCTATTGACCTTGTCGGGGCGTAACGGTCCATTACACTTTAGCGATCTCCTTTGATACGTGTCGGTGCACACTGAAACGACATTCTTTCTTGGATTTTCTTACTCTAAACCAGTTGGATAATTTAGGTTTATTATTTATTATGCCTTTAGTATATAAATGGGGAGAATTTCTGTTAAATACTGGTCATACCCACGGTGCGTATATAGTTACCTGACAGTACGGGTTAAAACCGTGTACATCGTATTGTCACAGTCTACCGAACATCTATTGACCTTTTCGGGGCGTAACGGTCCATTACACTTTAGCGATCTCCTTTGATACGTGTCGGTGCACACTGAAACGACATTCTTTCTTGGATTTTCTTACTCTAAACCAGTTGGATAATATAGGTTTATTATTTATTATGCCTTTAGTATATAAATGGGGAGAATTTCTGTTAAATACTGGTCAGACCCACGGATGCGTGTATAGTTAACTAACTGTGAGCGATAAATTATATGCATCTCATTGTCACAGCCGACCGCACATCTATTACCGCAATGACCCTGCATACACACACACACACACAAACATAGGTTTGCTTCTTGTGTAAATTGGCGCCTATTGTAGTCCAGTCCCTTTGAACTCTGGCCGTTGATAGCTTGTTATTCGTTCCGTGTCACCATGGTACCTCGATTAACTGTAACACGGGGTGTTTTAAACACTTGTATCTATACTATAGATGGCGAGACACCCTTATTTGTGGTTAATGTCTCCGTTCCCCAGAAAGCTATTGTCAATGACTTCTATAGGCAAACTTAAAAAAGCCGTACACACATGTCTCGCCGTATATCGGGTTAACGGGGGAAACGGTCAACTCTCTTATTACCTCAATTATTTAAGAACTCTAAAAAATTAAAAGGTATAGGAAATTAAAAGCTACAAGTTCAATCTTGTCTTATATTACTACAGATACTACACATATTTCATTGGATAGAAGGTGGCTGAAAGAAAGAAGAACACAACTACGGTTGTTAAAGTTCAAAGTATATATTTATTCATACAAATTAATTCAGTAATACCAGTTTCAAAACGGAAATACAAACTGAGAAACCTTAGTACCCAAACGTCAATTTCATTTCCATAACCCTGTGAAAGAGCTGATGGTATATCGATAACGAATGCAACGGCACGCCCTGGTGGCGAAATCAACTAATCGAAGGATTTGACCGGTTGTCTTGTGTACTCGCGCGGTAAAAGTCTGTTTATCAAGAATTTACGCATCTCAACGGCAGACTCTTCTGCTTCATCGTCTGATAAGTCGTCTTCCTCACGCATCCGTTTCTTTGTCGGCATTACTTTCTGATGAATCGGGTGCTTCCGTAGTTCTCTCCATAACCTTAAATTATAGACGTAGATATTTCGGAACCTTGTCTGTATTCTTGGTAAAAGCTTGTCATATGCCATCTGATGAGCAGTTGGTGCATCCATTCCCTCTTCTTCGTAAACTTCCGCAATGTCGTTTATATCGGATTCATGATCATCAATCGCTTTAGCCACGAAGAGATCCCACAAACACACGTCATTCTCGACATCATCGTTATCACCATCATCATCATCATCATCATTCGTAACTTCTCCGTCATCATTATCGTCGTCACAATTACCTTCATCATCCCCATCATAGTTGTCATCATCATAATCATCATCATCGGCGTCAGTAGCGTCGATATCATTTTGATCACCATGCATTAGACGCATATGTCTGACCATACTATCGCGACGAGAGAATGTCTTCTCGACGCGACGAGACCGCTTACACACACACACACACCCACGGACACACCACTACTCACGACACACACACACACACACACACACGACACACACACACACACACACACACACACACACACACTCACACCAACACCCACACACACCACACACACACACACACACACACCAACCCACACACACGCACGCACGCATAGAGCTCTGACACATAGGGGTTCCCACCACCACACACCAGCACCAACACCACACACCACCACACACACACACACACACACGTATGTGTGTGTGTGTGTGTGTGGTGTGTGTGGTGTGTGTGTGTGCGTGTGTGTGTGTGTGTGTGTGTGGTGTTGGTCGTGGTGCTGGTGTGGTGGTGGGAGCTCCTATGTGGCAGAGCTCTATGCGTGCGTGTGTGTGTGTGTGTGTGTGTGTGTGTATGTGTGTGGTGTGTGTGGGTGTGAGTGTGTGTGTGTGTGTGTGTGTGTGTGTGTGTGTGTGTGCGTGTGTGTGTGTGTGGATGTGAGTGTGTGTGTGTGTGAGTGTGTGTGTGTGTATGGTGTGTGTGTGTGTGTGTGCGTGTGTGGGTGTGCGCGTGTGTGTGTGTGTGTGTGCGTTTGTGAAAGGTGTCAAATGGGGACATTGACATGAATACACACCTTTCAAATGGGGATCCCCCTCCAAACGGGGACGTCCCCGTTTGACTTAAGGCTTGAAACGTGCAGCCAAGCCTGTTTTTGGAACTCTCCAGTGAAATGAGGTAAATACGGTATACGTCCACATTTAGGCAGCAAAATTCAAGCGCGAGGTGTATGCGTGTGTTTCCCGCTCCGTGGAGAAAAAATCTGCTCAATACACACAGGTCCCCGTTTGCGCATGAATTAGTTAGTCACGGGACAACGAACGAAGAGAGATAAAACGAGACTGAAGAATGAACAATACACGATTCGACTGCGGGCAAATTTGTACGGAACGTAAGTTGAATTTTCTGATTTACTTTGAAACACTTGTTTGATGGACATACACCGAAAACGAAACAATAGGCGTACCGTACCTAGTCAGATATTTTGTTTGTCCCCATGTTCCTGCAAATCAGAAGAAAATGCCAGAAGACAACAACAACAATCTTCCTTGAGGAATAGTTTATTACTCAGTTGTTGATACTTCAACGTTGTCATTCGATAAAGTGGTAGACGGAAAACAACAACGACAACTAGACATTGTGGGTACAATGTCACGGTCTTTCCATGACGTCCCCCAAAGGTATTATTTCGCTGTATTGTGATGCGGCATATACAACACATTTTCCGGAAAGTTTAATTTGTCTAGATTGCGAGAGCCTTAGATCGGGTGTGAACTTTCATCGTTATGTGCCGTTGTTGAAACAATTGCAAAAAAGCTAAACTGTTGAAAGTCTATTGTATTCTATTTGAGTCCCGCTCTATCTGGGCACTGAATATATGTCGCTCAATACTTATTTCTTCGTGTACATCAACATACTTCAAACAGCATGCTAATTGGGGGCGGGGCGGAAATTGTATGCCTGCCTGCAACAATGCGAATGCATTCTTACTGTCAATTCCAAACACATATAGATATTCCCTCAATCAAAATTGATGACCTGTACCAGAAACTTCAGCCTAGTATCCACAAATCGTGTGAGACAACAACGAGATGCAGTTGCAGAGATGCCGGTGAACTTACGTCATGTGGCGCGCAATTTTAGTCGACTGGGTATTGTTCGTAAATTAGTGAACAAATCCTTACCTTCTGTGTACAGTCCATTCGTTCTTCATCTGGGAACATTCCACGTAAACGGCGACATCAAATATTCCCTCGTTTTAGGGTCCTGCCGAGCTTGCTTAGAAAACAGCTAAGTTCCTACGCTCGCCGTGAAAGGAACACTCGCGCGTATTTGAAGACAGACGCGCGCACTTCCGGTGAAGCAAATTATTCACCTTGTTTGTTTCCGAATACCAGTATCGCTAAGCCCCTGTCTACGCTGTAGTATGTCAAATTAACGGCTTTCTCGTAACTGTTCAAGTTTTCCACAATTACTGTTCCCGGTACGGAGTCATTGTCAACGAAAGACGAAAACTGGCTGCGTCCAGCGACGTCCATGAAACGTGTTCAACGTTACATGTAGTAATAAAACAGCAAAGTGTGATAGAATTGGGTATATGTTCACTTGACATGTCCCTATTTAGCCTACATATCATTTGCAATAATAAATTTATTGATGATGTCCCCATTTGGTTGGTTTTAAACATTTGTCCCCATTTGGATAGTCTACACTTGACGGAAGTGCGTCCCCATTTTAGCAGCATCTTTCACGGCGAGTGTGAAATGTGTGCGTCCCCACTTTGACTAGCTTGAACACTTTTGGCAAATTTCAGAATTTGATGGATCCAAAGGTCCAGTGGGCGTCTCTATGATTGCCTTTATTGGAATCTGAGGTTCATTTCTCTCTTGGTACCGTATTAACAAAGCCCCCATTTAGGGGGTTGTGGCAGGCGTCCCCGGTTGACACCTTTCACATGTGTGTGTGTGTGTGTGGGGGTGTGTGCGTGTGTGTGTGTGTGTGTGGTGTGTGTGTGTGTGTTCGTGTGGGTGTGTGTGTGTGTGCGTGGGTATGTGTGTGCGTGTGCGTGTGTGTGTGTGTGTGTGTGGTGTGTGTGTGTGTGTGTGTGTGTGGGTGTGAGTGGGTGTGAGTGTGTGTGTGCGTGTGTGGTGTGTGTGTGTGTGTGTGTGTGTGTGTAGTCATATAAGGTCGTTTGTATAGTATTAGCCACAGTCCGTATTCGACCTCTGACCGGGAACCATGTCGAGTTCATGTCCGTTCTGTCAGAAGACATTCTCTCGTCGCGATAGTATGGTCAGACATATGCGTCTAATGCATGGTGATCAAAATGATATCGACGCTACTGACGCCGATGATGATGATTATGATGATGACAACTATGATGGGGATGATGAAGGTAATTGTGACGACGATAATGATGACGGAGAAGTTACGAATGATGATGATGATGATGATGATGATGATGATGATGGTGATAACGATGATGTCGAGAATGACGTGTGTTTGTGGAATCTCTTCGTGGCTAAAGCGATTGATGATCATGAATCCGATATAAACGACATTGCGGAAGTTTACGAAGAAGAGGGAATGGATGAACCAACTGCTCATCAGATGGCATATGACAAGCTTTTACCAAGAATACAGACAAGGTTCCGAAATATCTACGTCTATAATTTAAGGTTATGGAGAGAACTACGGAAGCATCCGATTCATCAGAAAGTAATGGCGACAAAGAAACGGATGCGTGAGGAAGACGACTTATCAGACGATGAAGCAGAAGAGTCTGCCGTTGAGATGCGTAAATTCTTGATAAACAGACTTTTACCACGCGAGTACACAGGACAACCGGTCAAATCCTTCGATTAGTTGATTTCGCCACCAGAGCGTGCCGTTGCATTCGTTATCGATATACCATCAGCTCTTTCACAGGGTTATGGAAATGAAATTGACGTTTGGGTACTAAGGTTTCTCAGTTTGTATTTCCGTTTTGAAACTGGTATTACTGAATTAATTTGTATGAATAAATATATACTTTGAACTTTAACAACCGTAGTTGTGTTCTTCTTTCTTTCAGCCACCTTCTATCCAATGAAATATGTGTAGTATCTGTAGTAATATAAGACAAGATTGAACTTGTAGCTTTTAATTTCCTATACCTTTTAATTTTTTAGAGTTCTTAAATAATTGAGGTAATAAGAGAGTTGACCGTTTCCCCCGTTAACCCGATATACGGCGAGACAGGTGTGTACGGCTTTTTTAAGTTTGCCTATAGAAATCGCTGACAATAGTTTTCTGGGGAACAGAGACATTAACCACAAATAAGGGTGTCTCGCCATCTATAGTATAGATACAAGTGTTTAAAACACCCCGTGTTACAGTTAATCGAGGTACCATGGTGACACGGAACGAATAACAAGCTATCAACGGCCAGAGTTCAAAGGGCCTGGACTACAATAGGCGCCAATTTACACAAGAAGCAAACCTATGTTTGTGTGTGTGTGTGTGTGTATGCAGGGTCATTGCGGTAATAGATGTGCGGTCGGCTGTGACAATGAGATGCATATAATTTATCGCGCACAGTTAGTTAACTATACACGCATCTGTGGGTCTGACCAGTATTTAACAGAAATTCTCCCCATTTATATACTAACGGCATAATAAATAATAAACCTATATTATCCAACTGGTTTAGAGTAAGAAAATCCAAGAAAGAATGTCGTTTCAGTGTGCACCGACACGTATCAAAGGAGATCGCTAAAGTGTAATGGACCGTTACGCCCCGACAAGGTCAATAGATGTTCGGTAGACTGTGACAATACGATGTATACGGTTTTAACCCGTACGGTCAGTTAACTATAGACGCACCATCGGTTAACTATTCATGGCATTTACTCTAATACATTGCGTTGTGTCAGTCTATAATATATGAAAGACCTTCTTTTAAGAAACGAACTGCTTGTGCTCAAAGAAATGATTGATAATACGAACTTACCTTCGTCAAATGCTTTCTCGTCATCCATTGTATACCGAGACAGGAGATCGACCAAATACGTAAAAACGCACTTCGTGCGCCAGTGGCCTGTGAGAAACGAATGTTCGCCTTTTATCCTATTAGCCGTCAAAGGGTCACGTGATGTTTTTATTGGTAGCTAACAAAGGAGCAGCTAACAAAGGGGCTGACACCATACCTCCTATTTAAACCGGTTTCTTACATAATCGATCTACTTACGAGCGACCATGACCTAATTACGTAACATTATTACATAATTTAAACCGGTTTCTGACGACCACAACCTAATTACGTCGCACAATGACGTCAAATGCGTCATAAGTGACCTAGATAAGGACAGCGGGACGACCTTGACCTACTTTCACGTGACCCGACCCCAGTGACGTCATACGATGACGTCAAACGCGTCATACTTGACCTACTTTCGTTCTCAATTCTGATTGGTCCACTCACAGCAGGACCCATCTACTACTGTGGACTGTAGATACAGAATAGAATGACTTTACAGGTGAACGAAAGCTCACCCGATTGGTAGCAACCTGGAATTGTTATACTAAATAGTCATTGTTCTCCAAAGTATAAAACAGTAGGATTAAAAAGGCACATTTCACAACTTTAGTTAAACATATACATAATTACGACCGATTTATAATAGCCACATTTGGATACGTGAACGGTTTGAACCCAGACATATTACTAGATTGGATTACGCTTCTTCGGTTAACACAAGACATAAATCATATAAGATATTTGTACAATTCTTACGAGAACGGCAGGTATGGCTCTCGGTACTTTTCGTACAATGTAGCGATGTCGGAGTGGCAGTGGGTGAATGGTGAAAAAAAGCTTGGACCATATTAATAGAAGGTGAGTTATTTTATTAATTTTTGCGATTGTAAATGGATCATTGAAAAGGAGAATGCATCATGGGTGCGTGGTGTTGGGGGGGTGGGGGTGGATATTCCCTATTTGTGACATTAGAAATAAAAATATGCCTGTCGGAGAGGCTGGGACATTGCAATGATTACTATATTTGTAGCAAAGGTACAAGGTACATAAGGAAAAGGGTTGTGCATTTCAATACAATTTAATTGAACTTTATTGCGATCTATGCAGTGGTGGCATGGACCAAGGGGAGACAACTCTGAAATAACATGCAACATGAAAACATCCAAGGAACTTCAATATTAAAACACAAGATGTTGATGATATCACCTTTTCAAAGTAATGTATTTAAATGAATGTCTCGGAATAAAGGCATATTCACGCACTATGCATAGAGAATTCAACGACTTCAACAAAAATAACACATTCACAATACACGTAATTATATAGATTGTAAAGGGGTCATTAAAAAGGAAAAAACATAATATTTAACATACATTTTGTTGGCAATTTAATAATTAATAATACGAAATTATACAGTCTAGCAGGTCGTGCTAAACAACCAATCAGGTGACAATGGACTCGCAATGGCAATCAATATTTGGCCAGATTGTTGTTCTGGATATAGTATTGTTATATTCTTTATGGGGGTCGCAATAGTGCTAATTGTTTGAAATGTAGGCAGTCCAACTACACAGTAAGGGTTAGGTACATAATAAAAAGGGCTAGGCAATTATTTATATGTTTATTCAATTTCTTATAACCGAAGTATTTTTGTTTAATATGTTAAAATGTCAATGTTAATTATAAAAATATTTCCATATTTAATTCAATAATTCAATAATTAATTCAATAATTAATTCAATAATATATTTAGTGAAGCGTTAATACATTAATAAAATTTTACCATATATATTTGGCCTTCAGCAAAATGTGCCGTATACAAACATTGACATTTCATTAATAGCGCCCAAAAATGATAAAAAATGACATATCTTTTGCGTTCACTCCTACAGAATTCCAATCCCTTTTCTTTATGAAAAAATATTCCCAAAAGAAATCAGTTTGAAAAATGTTTCAAAAATCATATTAATATTTCAAATAGTACAATAATAAATATTTAAATAATTAATTCAATAATTCAATATTTAATTCAATAATTAAATAAAAATAATTCAATTATTAATTCATTAATTCAATAATTAATTCAATAATTAAATCCATAATTAATTACATAATTAATCCAATAATTAATTCAATAATTAAATTATTAAACTGTTAATACATTAATATCATATTACCATACATATTTGGCATTCAGCAAGACATTTATCATCATATGGCATATAAAAACTATGACATTTATGAAATAGCGCCCAAATTAGACAAAAATGACATATCTTTTGCGTATAATTAATTCAATAATATATTTAATAAAGCTTTCATACATTAATAAAATATTTGGCATTCATCAACACATTTATTATCATGTGTCGTCTATAAACATTGACATTTCATAAATAGCGACCCAATATGAAAATAAATGACATCTGTATTGCGTTCACTCCTGCATAAATGCAATCCCTTTTATTAATGACAAAATATTCACAAAATAAATTATTTTGAATAATGTTTATAAAATCATAGTAATATTTCAAATAGCCCAATAATAGAAATTTCGAAAATTAATTCAATAATTCAATATTTAATTCAATAATTAAATAACATTAATTCAATTATTAATTCAATAATTAATTAATTTCATAATTAATTCCATAATTAATTCAATAATTCAATTATTAAAGCGTTAATACATTAATATCGTATTACCATACATAATTTGCATTCCGCAAAACATTTATCATCATATGGCGTATACAAACAATGACATTTATGAAATAGCGCCCAAAATAGCAAAAATTGACATATCTTTTGCGTATACCCCTAAAGAATTCCATGCCCCTTTTCTTAAGAATAACTCTCCCCAAAAGAAATCCCTTTTGAAGAATGTTTTTAGTTCGTGTTGAGGGATTTATTAAAAAAAAATTTATATGATTATTTGTTTATATTTATTACTTCGTCGCTCTATATATACTCTTGTTATAGCGCCCCCAACACCCAAACGCCCATTGGTTGGTAATGTTAAAATGTGTCCGGGGGCGCTATAACACGAGTGTTTATAGAGCGACGATTACTCAAATGAAACAATTCATTGGTCAGGCAAGACTAATCGATCAAAATTGTTGGGGCGCTAAAACACGATATTGCCCACACGACCAGCTGATGACTTGGTTAACTCTTTCGTGCGCCTTACCCGTTATTTGGCAATATGCATCTATTGCACTGTATATCAATTGTTAGTCTCAAACAATTTTAACTATCAGCACATGCTTACCATTTGTTGAGGTTCACAGCCATGCTTCCAATGGGCAGACATGCATTGTTGGTCACTGTGTATTGTAGTCAATCTCCACGAGCTTCTCGCTGTGTGTGACCATGGAGCATGGTGTGACTGATATTGTGTCAGGCACACGAAAGGGTTAACCGCCTCATAAGCTTGTCACGTGTTGTTGGTCGCGCTACAACAGCACATACGTCATTCGACTTCCGGTACGGCCAAAGGAGCGTGTTTGCCGTTTGGTCAGGATGCTGTCGAGTTTCTCCTGATTTCCTTTTCCATCGATGCGGTCGGATAAAAATGGTATAGTACATGCTTTGTTTGTTGTCTGACGAGCTTGGTTAACGATGATTGCGGGGTGGGGCATGCGGAACGGTGGAATAATGGTGCTTTGGTGAGGGTGCCGATGTGGGGGTGGCGACTCCTCGCTTGGGCTCCCTGTTAATGTATTATAATACCCATACCTAGTTAATTCTTTTATTTCAAGCTCCCATGGGCTGAACCCCGCATTGTCAATATCACAAAATTAAATGTCAGCAGGGTTCAGCTTGTTGAACTAGGGTTATCGGCAGAAGGAGAGAAAAAAAAACAAAACAAAAAAACCCTTCAGATTTCCACCGCTTTTCTGAGAAGATGTTGTTGATGGAAGACGGTGAAGTTTGTATCAGTTATCTGCTTATGTAGGGCGCAGTTTTCGGTTTCATGATGTACTACCGACACCATGTTTACTTAGGCCTACGGATCATAATGCAGGAAGAATCCAGGGCATTTCCCTCAGTGGACATTTCCCCCAGTGGCAGTGGACAATTCCCACACCCTATATGGCAGATTTCATTGTAATGGGTACCAATTGCTGTGTTTTCTTTTATACAACTCAGACGATTGAAGAACTTAAAGAATAAAGCTGAGTATATGTCAAATGTTATCTTATGGGTAGTAGATATAGCACATATAATAACACTCAGATATGTGACCAATTTCAGAATATAATGGAAATTAAATTTTTAAAACCTGTGTTTTAGGACAGACAAAAATCCCACCAGTTTTGGAGGGTGAATTAGTTACGCATAGAACAAAAGAAAACTGTATTATTTTTTGCACTGAAGTATCCCATAATAAAGCTACAGTGTTGAAGTTTGATCTTAAGTAGACCACTGGTAACCATAATTTACAGGAAAGCCAGAAGATTAAAATGTTTGGTCACTAACTAATATCACTTGTGTCTGTCCACATTCGATGTAACATTAGCAACATCAAAAATATATGAAAATGTGTTGTAAAACAGAACCATAATATGATTGAATGATTTTGTTATAAAATTGTCCACTGTTGTGGCTAATTTGATGTCCGTATGAAGATAAAATATTTCGAATTTCAACTGAAATCAGCATACAGAATGTCGCTAATGTTTCGCCTTGCAAAATGTCTGTCCAACTTTGTGTAACATTAGCAACATCACAATTATTCTCCAGTTTAAATATCAGAACCTTTAGAGAGCCTTTTATCCCAATTCTTGGTTTCAAATATAACAGTTCAACTTCTAAAACAGCTGTGAGCATTGAAAATTTCAACTGAAGCCTCAAGAATCTTTTTGTCTCTTGTCTGTCCACAATGTCATGAATGTGAAACATTAGCAACATTGAAACATTAGCAACACTACCAATTAGAATTTTTATCTATTAAAAATGTTAATAGATTATTTGGCTGAGCAGTAAAACCTGACAGACCATTTGCATTGTGATAAAAACACTTTTAATTTGGATTATTTTATTTTCCTGCCCAATATCAGTTGAAAACATGCCAGCATGATGTGGACAGACGTTTTATAGCTAATGTTACATATGTCTGTCCACATGTAACATTAGCAACAAATGGAGAATGCCAAAAATAGTGTACTTGCATAATCAGTTTACTAAATTGATAATGAAAAGAAAAAAAGAAATGAAACTGTGATAATTATTAAGGTAAAACTATCAGCAAAATCAGTTGCTTTTTATGAAATCAAAGCGAATGAAGACAGATGTCTGTCCACCATGTCTGTCCTGTAACACCGATTTTCACTAAAATTTCTATATAAATTGCTACAATTCAGTAAATATGAAGATGAGATGAGTTTCCTGCTTGTTTTCTTTCAAGAAACCACAGCCTTGATAGCTGATTCTGTTCTATGCGAGAAATATTTTCTTTTTAAAATGATTCTATGTTGCTAACGTTTCAAAATGTCTGTCCACCTGTAACATTAGCAACATACTTTAATGTCCATTTGTTGCACTACCGAATCCTCTGGGACATAAAGAAAATAATGGATCATCAATATATCTTCAGAGTTATCATTTTAACATATTAAAGTTGGCCATTGTGTCCCATAAATCTATTGAACAGTTGTTAATAGTTGTCACTTACTCAAGCATGTCTGTCCACATGTAACATTAGCAACACAATTTTAACCAAAAGAAGGAAATTTTCTCATAGTAATATTTAAATTAAGATGTCAGCACTGAATTGTTTAGGCTTATTTGTGTAATCACATTTAGATATAAACTTTGCAAAGCAGATAATGATGATAATCGTTAACATATATTCAATTTTATGAAATTAATGTTGCTAATGTTACACAATGTCTGTCCACATGTAACATTAGACACAACAATAAATTTCTTCTAAAATCTTAACGAATCGGCAAATAGGTGAAACCTGATTGAATTTATGGAATACAAATCTAGGCAAATCAATATCTTTAGCTTGGTGGTCAAAATTATACTTATTGCAAACAGAGAAAAAAAGGTTCGAAAACCGGTGTCTGTCCACCACTCAATGATGCATTGTGCACTTTGTTTTCATCTCAAATTTATACTTTATGACTCCAAATCATCTGTTTAAATATTATAGATCTTAAAATGCATTCCAGTTTGTAACTATGTTCAAAAGTTTTTAACTTTTCATAGTTTAACTGGCAAGAAGTCAGTGAGTTGTTCTGCCATGTTAATATTGAGCTAAATTGACCAGGTTGGACAAAAGTCCCGAGATATTTGATTTTGGGGTATAAGTTATCCCATTATTATTTGATTTAGAATGTTAAGATCTGTAGTCATTTTAAAATTCAATTATCTTGTAACATTATTGAAATTTTTTTTTTGCTTTTGAGTGGGACAATTTGGCCCCTATTATAATGAAATCTGCCATATGTTCAGGTTATTTTGAACATACTTTTTAAATAATTTTGCAAAAAGATAAATTTTTTTAAAATTTTTTTATTTTCTATATAAAGATTAATTTCCACATATGTTTTACGATAAAGGGACTTCAAAGTTTATCGGAGCGGGGAGGGGTGGTGCAATTCAGGAGGGGGGGGGCAAGAAGTTTTTTCTTGTGGTTCGGGAGGGGGGTGCTTACTTTTCTTACTGATCCAATCAGTGCTTACTTTTTGTCAACTTAAATGGGGGGGGACACTTTTTGTTTTGGTGCCTCAAGCGGGTATTGAGGGTATTGTCATCATGTACTTACATCTGTGCATTACTCTTTTCTTTTTTTTTGGTGTAAGGGAAGAAAGCTCTATGTTGAGTTAAGTAGGAGAGTGTTAAGATATTAATGAAATAGTGCAGAAAGTGATGTTAAATCATATTCACTCACTCCCTCACTCGTGCGAAATGTTATCGATATTCTACGAGAACCTAAGCCAATCACGACAATTTCTACCTTTTCTCTCTGACAATGATTGACATGATTGATATTTAGTTCACAGAGATTAACATCTTCACACAGCACATCCTTTTGAAATTTTCTACCCCCTAACAAAGCCAGACTTTTCGGCTGAGGAGTAAACTCTTTGATCTTTGCGATTTACCATGTACACTGTCTGGAAATGATGCCATATTTGGATACTGTTGCAGGATAATGTTTATATATTAGGCCACGTGCTACCGTACGTATGTAATTGTTGAAATTGTTTTACCAAGCTGGCCACCAGATTGGCTAACAAATGTAGTTTCAAATTCACACAGGATTAATATAGGGCTGAAGTCAGATACTATATTCCATGATATTATATCTGAGTTTATTGAGATTGTTTTCAGGTTTGAAAACGAATAGGAACCAAACTGAACCATGACTGAAATAGTGTTGAAAGCGATGTTAAATAATATTCACTCACTCACCCCTCTCAAGATAGATGGATCAATAATCATTTGAGATAAGATTTAACTTTATTGACACACTGCACAGACACTGTACATGTAACTGGTGGTCATTAAATATTGAACAAACCTGATTATACATGAATACAATATAGACATACATAATGGTGTGAAGTAAAGTTCCTACCAACATTGACCGAATGGGCCCCTCACATATTCCTATGAACAAAGCTCTCATACGCAAATTGTCCGGTAATGAGTGAGTCAGTCCATGGATCCGAATCCTTTCGTCGGCAAAATAAGGAGAACCGTTTACATTAGAACCTTGATTTTTGGCGTGAAGGTGCACTAGGGGACTGTTACCAGCAAGTTCTGAGCTGATCTATTTTTTATGAAAATTTCTGGTGAATTTTGATGAAAATCACTGCTGATTCTGACTTGGGCAGTGCCCATCTTAATATCTATGCAGGATTTCCAGGAGTTCAGTTCACGTCGGACTCCTATGCCTACCCTACTTCGTAGGTCCTGCACACTGCCATGTACACATACATATACTTTTTATGCTAAATTGTTGGTGAGTTAATTTTCACATCATTACCTTTTTGCAATTGGTCAAAAGAACAAACTCAAAATTCCCAAATATCACACATGTTTGAAAGTGCAAAGACTGTCATCTTTGAATCTTGCCTATTTGCAGGTACCTGAACACTGAACAGAAACACCAGGGAGACAGAAGATCTGATGGAAATCAAGAACAACCTTGACTATCCTGTACCAGTACCAGTCAAACTACACCTGAATGGATGTACAGTCAGGGATGGAAAACAGGTAAAAGTTAATATAGTCTCTGTCCCCTTGTACTTTTTAGATCTACAGCCCTCAGTTTTTATGAAGGGGTGTTTTTTTTCCCCTCCGCTAGTTTGGCCTACATGTATAGCCGAATTCGGAAATTGATTTTTATCTCCCTAGTGCCACTAGGGGCCTGGTGATAGAGAACTTCCGATACCGGTGTACAAAAGGTCCCCACAATTAGTTTCATTAATTAAGCATTTTATTTTTTAGAAAAGTATCTTTCTAATGTAAGGTTACACATATCCAGGCTCTATCAGTTCATGTAGAATATATCAACAGTATAGTTTTTCAAACAAATATTCAGGGATACCTGATACTTTATTAATATATTTTCAAATTAATTGTGGGAGACTTAGTTAAATGTGAAACCGAGGCGACTACTTTCCGGAAGCAGCATTTCATACCTCTAACATTAAAAAGGGGCATTTATTCAGGGGAAGATCAGACACTTGCCGGAAATGGATATAGTGTATTGTCGTCATGTGCATCCATCTGTATGGTGTTACCGCATTTTAGACAGAACAATTTGAGATACAGCTGCCAAATTTTGAAAAACTTGCATGTATTTATCTAGTTATAGGTCAGACGCCTACTCCACTCGGCTCCTGGTTTGCACAGCTACATGTATGCCTCTTTCTGAACTCCCTCCCAAAAGGTGGGTGTACATGTATTATGTGATCATGGTGATAAAATAAAATGGCGGTTTCCATGCATCTGTCTGTCAGGTCTATATCGGGGACAATTGTCTGTCTAGAGTTCCAATATTTGGTGAGTGGATACCATAGGGAGTTCCAAAATGAAAGTTGAGGTCAGAGGTCACAGTCTGGAGATCCACATATCATATGTGCTCTTTCTGATGGTGGAGGATTTTGCCTTACCATACTGAGTTATTTCCCTTTATAGTTCAAAATGCTGTAGATTAATGTCAACTTGTCAATGCAACTTCTCCTACACTTTTGATATGATTCACATGATATTTGGTGTATACACAGTCTGAAGATGTGGAAGTATTATTGCATTGCACATCACTGATTTCCTATGCACAGAAATACAGCTGCTCTGCTCCTTCCCAGTTCATCGACACTGGGGTGGGCAGGGACACACCATCTTCTGATGGCTCTCATTTGTGGGTCGATACACCAGGTGAAGACGATGTGTCGCGTACTGAAATTTAGGTTGGGTTCACTTGTATGTACTGACGGAAAAAAAAGAGGATTTTTAATGATTTCAGATTTTAGGGTCACAGTAACCTTGACTTTTGACTTTGACTTAAATTTTGACTTAATGATTTCCTGATTTTGGAGTCACAGTAGCCTTGACCTTTGATCTTGACATATTTTTTTTGGTGTGTGACACATTGTGTCCCGAAAATGTATCGACTGACACAAAAAAAAAGATTTTTAATGATTTCATGATTTTGGGGTGACAGAGACATTTGACCTCGACCTAACTTTTGGTATGCAACATATCTTTTCTCCCTAATGAATCCACTCACAAAAAATCAGCAATTTTCAAGAATTTCCTGATTTTTAGGTCACAGTGACCTTTGACATAAAATGCACATTATTACCATGGAATTGTTCTTAACAATGGCTAGTATTGTGACCACAAAGTTTTTGTGGGGTTTAAGATGGAGATACATACTATAAGGTGCCATTTTGAACAACTTCTCAACCATGAGAAATAATGAAGTAAATGTTCTATGAAAAGCTTTTTCTTATCATTTCAGTCAATCCTGTGCTCTCACATTAAACACGGGGTGATGGAAATACTCATGGAGAAGGGAAATACAATGGAAGAACAAACACTCAGTGAGGAATACCTCTTCACGGTTGGACTGAAAACATACTCAAATGTTGGGGGTGCTTCAAAGCCCATGATGGTTACAGTTCTGAATGTTGCCTCGCTCACCCTGAAATGCAGACAATGTAAGATGTCCTTTGACAAACAGTTTTCCTCTCAGTATATCGCTTCTCTGCAGTTTCACAAATGTGGAAGTACTACAATCATGAGGAAACGTGATCCAGATTTTGATTCTTATGGAAGTGGCAAGGAAGGTCAGCCCCAATCCGTCTCCGGACTGACTGGATTCCCCGTCATGCGAAGTATCCTTCCCCAAAAGGGAAGCCTGGTCATGAAGAGGGGTCGAAATGTTGCTCAATCTAAAAAGAAGAAGTCGCTAAAAGTTGAGAAGTATTGGAAAAGAGCTACAGCCGATGCTCTGCACAAGGCTGCTCAAAACAAGGACAAACATTTGATGACCACGCCAAGTGTCATTTTGGAAGAAATACCTGTATCGCAAAACACCTTAATTGTTCGTTCAGCCTCTGATGTAGCGGACACTTCGCAAAGTGTTAAGCCAGAAACTATTTCAGTATACACTTCGCAAATTGTAGATTCAGAGACAGTTCCAGTGGACACTTTGCAAAGTGTTAGACCAGATACTGATTCAGTAGACACTTCACAAAGTGTTGAGCCAGATAGTGTTTCAGTGGATACTTCGCAAATTGTTGATTCAAAGACTGTTTCAGTAGACACTTTGCAAAGTGTTGAATCAGATACTGTTTCAGTAGACATGTTGCAAAGTGTTGAACCAGATACTGTTTCAGTAGACACGTTGCAAAGTGTTGAACCAGATACTTTTGCAATACCTACATGTATATCAGGCACCTCGTATGCACTGTTGAAAAGTTGTGAGCCTGCTACTCCAGAACTATCACCTCAGTATGTTAAGGCAACACAAAGCGATGACGATTACACAAGTAACCATATTAACAGTGGGCCAGTTCTTTGTACTGCTGACGTGAAATTCAAGAAATATGATCATTTATACTCGCGATGGAAACCGGAAAAGGTAAACAAGTGTCCTACGTGCGCTGGAATATTCAAGAGTAAACAGCATTTAACTCAGCACATTAGGTTTACGCATACCACAGAAAGACCATTCAAATGTGTGACATGTGGTAAGTGTTTTAAGCGCAAAGCTGCCTTGAATGAACACATGGTTGTCCACGGAGATGCGGAGAAAAGGTTTCTCTGTGATATATGTGGCAGGAAATTTCTCCGTAATGGTGATCGGTTGTCACACATACGCCGTCATAACAATGGTTTTTCACTCAAATGTCCGAAATGTGACAGAACATTCAAGAGCAAATCTCATTTGCATCTTCACATACGACGTCACACTGGAGAGAAAGAAGACCTGTGCACTAAATGTGGTCAACTGTTCAGCAATGCTGAATCATTACACAGACATCTTATATGTCACGAGATCAAAGAAAACCCCAACAAGTGCCTCTCATGTGATAAACAATATATTGATCATGATGAGCTGAGGTTGCACGAGTGCCCTGGAGGCAAAAAGAACATGTGTACTGTTTGTGGTAGAAACTGTTTCGGTGGTGCTGCGCTTCAGCGCCATATGCAAGCTCACATGCAGCCGAAACAGTGCATCTGTGAATTTTGTCAAGAGAAATTCCCAAACAAGCTCGAATCACAGATGCATTTGGATGAGAACATTGTGAAATGTTCAGACTGTAGAAAGACCATTCAGAAGATGAGGAAATGCATGTTGAACAAGATTTCTGAAGATGGGCTGAGGGGAAAGAAATTCAGATGTTGGAGTTGTCATAGCAACCAGGTTCAGGAAACTCAGGGGGAAGAACTGTCATGACTGTGAGACAAATGCATTATGGGAGTGCAACATTTTTTCTTCATTCGGCAATCATTCGGCAATAGATAGTTTTTAACATACTGTTATTTCCCTATTATTTCACCTTTCAAATTCAATTCACTCAAGTTCAGTTTTGTCCCATGTCATTTTCTCTTTCTAAACTAAGTAAATCTTCCTGACCTATCTAAAACTGCCATTGTGAGAAGTCAACAGTGCTTCTTCGGGCTGACATGGCCACAATAGACATGATAGAATATCATGAACAAATACTCCTTTCAAATTCATGAAAGAGATGGCATGACCTTTCAAACACTAGAGATGCCCAGTCTGAGGACTCCTAAGAAACTCAATGGACCTCACTCATGACAGTGGTGATGAAGAATGAAGCTTGAAAACGAGGCTGTTGAGGCAATGTAGGCATGTAATTGAATGTAATTGAATTTAACGAAAGAAGTACTCATACATATTGCTTCAATTTTTCGGATCAATGTGGATTATGAGCTGCTGAATATTGTCCTAATTAAAGATGAAGCGACACAAGCTTGCAATCATTGCTTATTTTTCTGGCATCAGATTGAAAACCTCCTACTGTCATGACTGTCATGACTGTCAGATATTTCCCTCTTATTACAATGGGGCGCAGCTTTTGTGCACATGGGTCCTATAGCCAATCAGCTTTGTCCGCTTGTAAACGGAGTGGAGTGGGCTCGGCATGTCACAGCTAAACAAGAGGATGCACCTACATGTAATATAATCAACATAAAACTTGTTCATTCTTTTACAAGATATACTCTATGCATTTCCCCATCTCTGTTGTATGCAGACACAGGGTTCGTATGCCAATCAAGATCGAAACAGAACAAATGCGCATGCACGCCGGGGGTTTTTTCTGCAAAATTCAGTCAGAGGGTGTTGAGAAGGTCATTGCTGGGATCATGTATTTGTGTTTTGTTCCCAATTTGTGTGATATTTAAGAAATAATGTTTTCATAAGCATGCTAAATTGTTAATTTATGCACTGTTAGTGTGGGAAAGTTTATATTTTAGGGCAAGGGCGAAGCCCGCGCCCTAAAATTTATCAACTTTCCCACACTAACCGTGGTAAATTAACGATTTATCACGCTTATGAAAACATTATTTCTATTCTATTGCACTACTCAAATTGATTATCAACAAAGATTACAATGAAAGATTGAAAAATATTACAAACGTTCACAACCTTTCTTCCCTTTGGTGAAATGTGCCGTCCGCCTCAGTTGGCAGGCAGGGTGTCAATATCAATGGACGAGTTTATGTGGTCTCTCAGAAGGGGGCGCAGTGAAACGTAAATGCATACAAGCCTATTTGTGTGGCATTCTTAATCAATCACGATGGAACCAACAGTTAAACTTGAGAGAGAAAATTACGTCTTTAATAAATATTAATTAAATTACAGCTTTTTCTCAAACAATGAAAAATGTTGGCAGTATTTATTTAACTAGGAAGGAAATTTATGCTCACGGTGCTATTTGAAACATTGTCATTTTGGAAAAAAAAAACCCGCCAAAATGTGATGACTGTGGAACAGATGTGAAATTACAAACATTTGATGTCGTTTGTAATTTCTGTGGCCTGTAACCGACATCAATGATAGACATACCCGCCTCAACCAGAACAGTGGCAGTTGTTGATCTCAAGCAATGGTTGATGTAATGGTAATCCTTAGATGCATTTATTTCCAAGACTTGATTATAATATAAAACGAATTTGATACCTTTAAATATCCGTATTTCCTATTTCGTTTGCCTGTCGGCCCCTGGCTCATTTCGTTTGTTAGCCAGATCTCTTAATTTCTCATCGCCAGCAGAGAAAAATCTACCTTTGTTCAGCTGATCACACTTGTGTTGTCTCCTTTAAAACAGCAAGAAGAGATTCATCATCTGCGTCTCTCATGAACTTTTCGATCTCCGCTTCTCTAGATAATTCATATCTGAAATCACGTCTTGTTTCTTCTGTTGATCTGTTTCTTATTGTGTACACTCGTATGTCCCAATTGGTTTGTAAATATCTCCTGAATTCCAGCGTGACGGAATTACAAGGTACCCATGTTTTCAGTTCTTCTGAACCTCTAGCTGTTATTACTAGTCCATGGTAATATCTGTTTTGGAATGTCCTTTTCCTAACCCTATTACTAAGAACTTTAGGGTGAGAGAAAAAAGGGAACTACAATTGTTTTCTATCTGGTCACGTGACATTCGAATACCGCGTGACGGAATTACAGTGAAGTAACCACATTATGAGGACGTGTCGGTTACATATATAGTCCATCAAAACTCGAATGTTTCTCATTTCAGGTGATGTTTTGTTCGAATCCTGAGCGCCTGGACTACATCATATCTGATTTCTGTGAAGTAAAGTTTCAAATTGATAAATGTGGTTAAGAAAAACTGCGTGACGGAATTACATTTTGGTCCATGTTTTAAGGAGTTGCGATTTTTACTAGTTTACGAGTTCCGATTTTATCCGGCATGTCCGGTCTAACAAATTCTGAGGACAGAGCCAAACACATGAATTCTGTTGTCATTTACCCGGCAATGCATGAATATTCGATTGAATGTGAAAGGGCGATAATGACCGGTCAACAACTTGGGCAAAATTGTCCAGGAATGACCTAACCGAGATTTTGAATTATTTGACGGAATTACATTTTGGTTACAGATTTCGTGGAATTCATGATCTGCGATTATACTTTTTCTGCCGTTAAAATAAACTGAAGTTCCTACTTGCAGGGTATCCATTCTATTTGTTTATTCGATTGTACAGGCAGACGAGACTTTGTTCAGCCATTTATCACCCACTCTGTGAAATGGATTCTCCCGAGCGAACACCTGTGCGTGTCTAGATCACGGGTGTGGATTTCATACGTCACGAAGTTCTTAACGGTGCTAAACCGTGTAATAATTGCACGGTTATCAGTGTGTAATCGGTGTAAGTGTTATAGAATATATGCTATACAGTATGGGTTCCACCATGACTCAATATGCAAATTAATTACATTGTATTCTCTACTTTCAGTAAATTTTACAAGTTCGGTAATCCCTCTAATAATTCAATTACAGGAAGTGAAATTTTCTACCATAAAATCTGGGGGTGATCAATTTATTAGAACAAGAAGTTGATAAAATGGTCCACATGCAGATAATCTATTCATGAATTCCACGAAATCTGTAACCAAAATGTAATTCCGTCACATAATTCAAAATTTCGGTTATGTCATTCCTGGACAATTTTGCCCATGTTGTTGACCAGTCATTAACGCTCTGTCACATTCAATCGAATATACGTGCGTTGCTGGGTACATGACACCAGAATTCATGTGTTTGGGTCTGTTCTCAGAATTTTTCAGACCTGATAAAATCGAAACTTGTAAAATGGGAAAAATCGCAACTCCTTAAAACATGGACCAAAATGTAATTCCGTCGCGCAGGTTTAGTTAACCACATTTATCAATTTGAAACTTTACTTGGCAGAAATAAGACATATTGTAGTCTAGGAACTCAGCGTTCGAATAAAACATCACCTGGAATGAGAAACATTCGCGTTTTGATGAAATATATATGTAACCGACACGTCTTCATAAGGTGGTTACTTCACTGTAATTCCGTCACGCGGTATTCGAATGTCACGCTGGTACGGCGCATCACGTTGGGCACACCGGTTCTCGTAAGATCACCGAAGTTAAGCAGCGTTGAGCTCGGTCAATACTTGGATGAGTGACCGGATGCTGTACTGGCTGGGCTGATCAGTGTCCAGGATAATAGGAACCGTGGACACTCTCGTGTTCTGGCACATGTAGGCGCCGTCGTGACAGGACTGAAAAATGTTGAAAACGACGTTAAATCCTACTCACTCCCCCACTCGAATGTCACGTGACCAGATACAACCAATTACATTTCCTTTTTTTTCTCTCATCCTACAGTTCTCAGTAATAGGGTTAGAAAAATGATATTCCAAAACAGATGTTACCATGTACGAGTAATAACAGGGGTTCAGAAGAACTGAAAACATGGACACCTTGTAATTCCGTCACGCTGGAATTCATGTATTATTCGTGCTATTTCAATTATTTTGGAGAGTGATAAAGCCTATTTAATTTTGTCCCCAAATTTGGGAGTGATTGAATTTGGATAGGGGGATTGAATCATTAGGGATTACCATTATTCATTTTAATATGCCATTATCTGATGATGTTCCATGATCCATGATCAAAGTGTCCCCAAGTCGACACATAAGGCTCATTGTAGGCTACTTGGTAGCATCTCTTAAGTAATTGACACTGTGTAACTACTCTCAGTACATATAGATAGATGGGTTCTGATATGGAGCAATGGCTCTCCTCACTGGCTTGGGTGAAACCCAACAGGCCGGTGGTCTGAAGAAAAATGTGTATGTTGTTGTTGATATTTTGACGCGACTCCGGGATTGGGTCGTCCGTGTCTCTGCCAATGCACAGTCGAGGTGGGAGTCTCCGGTTAGCTTGAAAAGTTCGAGTTGCGTCATGGCTCTGGCTTCCCCGTAGATGGAGCATCTGGTAAGTATGTGCTCTACCGTCTCTTCCCTTCCACACTGACACAGACCAGACACTGAGGTGTCGAAGTGCTTTGTATAGGCACCAAGACAGTATCCAGTACGTAGTTTGGACAGTGCCACTTGAACGGCTCTTGTTTTGGGGCACTGGCTAGGTGTAAGTTGTACTGTAGGTTGGATCGATTGCAGATGTCTTCCTTTGTCGATGGTTGTCCACCTACGTTGCCAGATCTTGAGTGCGCATGCTCTGGCAGCCCTATGGACATCCTGTGGTGTATAGTATAGATGTTTCTACCCTTGTCCATAGTTCTTGCAATGTTAGCGGCTTCTTTTGCCAGACTGTCAGCTTTTTCGTTCCCAGGGATCTGCGCGTGACCAGGGGACCACTTGATAGAAACAGCAATTCCGTCATCCTCTAGGGTCTTGATAAGCTGTTTGATGTTGTCTATCACGGACGTATAGTTTATTGAGTTCCAATTCAATGTTGTGACTCCTATGGCACCTTGACTGTCTGACTTCCCTTATATGTGTTGTAATTCCATCCAGGAGTGTGGCATTAGACTTCTCCACGATGGCGGACAGAGTTTTTTCTATGGTTACCAGTTCTGCGAGGAGGATGGAACCCCTCGAGGCCACAGGGTGGACAATGTCGACAATTTCTGTGTTGTTTGGCATATAAATGGCTGCACCGGCTCCACATGGGCCAGGGTTGTTCATACAGGAACCATCAGTGAAAGCGACAGCTGTATTAGTGGGGATGTTCTGAAGTTCTTGTTCAATATATGTTTTAGCCTTCTCCTGCTGCTCTGAAGTCCGATTTTTCGATGACCCGAACTCCTCCCAATTAGTGGGTTTTGCGAGTCTTGGAGTCAAATGAGGTGTTACTTGGGAGCATTCTGGAGCCATTTGATTGACGGAGATGCCCGTTGTTTGTTCTGTGTCTGCTGCTATCAACCTCATCTTGCCAAAAGGGGAGAGGTGACTTTCTTTCTGGTTGTCCTTCCAATTTTCCCATAATTCTTTTATGGGTTCAGTCGATGGTTTAGCAATGATCCTTGCATACAATTTGTTGGTCAGTTCCATCCAACGAAGGTCCAGGGGAAGTACTCCTGCTTCGACTTCCAGGGCATCCCTCCCAGCAGTAGGCGGGAGACCCAGACATAACGCCAGTCCTTTCTGTTGGATGTCCTCCAATTTCGCAATGGCACTGGTTGATGCAACTGTCCAGACTGTCGCGGCATACTCTAGGCAAGAGCGTATCAGGCTGTTGTAAACTTTGATACTTTTTTCACTGGAAATTATCTCTAATCCTTTGACAAAGCGTAGGGCCCTGCTGGCTTTCCTACAGATGTTGTCTATATGTGTATCAAACTTGAGCTGTTCATCCATGGTGACTCCTAGAAGCTTGGGTGAGGTGTTGTAGTGGAGACTCTTCCCTTCCACTGAAATCTCCTTCACATTTGGGATTGCTGTACAGCTGCTGTCTCTGCTGAACAATTTCATTTCATTTCATTTTATTCACCAAATTTGCGTAACTAATATAAATGATGCTAACATGCTTTGAAAGGCGGGAATAAAACCCCAGGGGGCTTGTTTTATCCCTAAGTTGGAAATAATACTGAAATTAAACTTAGGGTGGCTTAATATTATTGCTTGACAAGTGCAACAGCATCGGAAATGGTCGAGAAAGTAGATCAGTCATTCTCAGTTAGGTATGATTTAAGCTTGGATTTGAAAAGTGATGTCGATGGTATGTTTTTGATAGAGGACATTAGTTTATTCCACTCGCGAGAACCAGCTGTTTTGATAGTATAAAAGGACAAATTACTACGATAAAATGGCCTGTATAAATTAAGATAATGTGCGCGTGTTTGATATTGATGAACAGATGATTGTTTTACAAAATAGTTCCGAAAATATTTGGGTAGTGGACTTGAATCATAAAATTTTTTGTGTACTAGTAGAAGTAACAGATAAAGATTCAGTTTAGGTAACTGGAGAATTTGAGTTCGCTTGAATAAAGGTGCTGTGTGGTCATACTTAGCGGATAATGTTATAAGTCTAATTACACGTTTTTGGAGAAGATTTAAAGGATTTAGATGACTGGTGTATGTGTTACCCCATAAAATGTTGCAGTATGACAAATATGGGAATATGAAAGAGTAGTATAATATAAAGAGTGTTTTTTTATTGAGTGATTTTTTAATATGATGAAGAATCCCAGTATTCCTAGAAACTTTCTTACAAATATAATCAATGTGCGAGACCCAGTTTAGACGGTTATTAAAAAATACTCCAAGGAATTTGAATTTACTAACAATTTCTATGTCTACTCCACACAGTTTTATAGGAGGTATTTCAACAGTAGACCTGTGAGAGTGTTTTAAATAGGGTTCAATTATCATAACTTTAGTTTTGGTGATATTGATAGATAAGCGATTTGCACAGAACCATTTATACAACTTATCTAGTTCAAGTGTAATAATATTCATAGCATCATTAAGATTTTCTGAAGAGTAAAGAACACTTGTATCATCTGCATATAGGATAGATTTTAATAAATCTGTTACGTTAATAAGGTCATTAATGTAAATCAAAAATAAGATGGGACCAAGTATGGAACCCTGTGGAACACCAAAATGAACGGAGGCAGATTCAGATAAAAAACCATTATAATTTAATCTTGTGTTCTGTTTGTCAAATAATTTTCAAACCAGACATTCGACTCTTCTATTTATCTCTCCTTGTTATTTATCTATTTATTTATTTATTTATTTATTTTTTATTTTAAAATATAGCGCTTGTAAACAGAACACATGAGAAATGTAACGTGGAATTAAAATAAAACATTGAGTTGATGCGCCGCGAAATCCCTTAACCCTATCTGGCCTGGGCTTTTTGGGACCTGTCCAGGCCTGGGGGGGGGGGGCGAAATGGCCCCCCCCCTAATTATTTTTCTTACCCCTTGAGCTAGGGGGCTGAAATTTATTACACTATACCCTTCGGTCAAGCTCTACCAGAAAATGTAAAAAAATCCAAGATGGCCGCTTTGATGACGTCACAGTGACGTCATTTTCAAAAGCGGCATTTTTTGGTCGATTTTTCGGTCGGATTTTCCGAATTTTGTATTTTTGCAATTTCTACAGAAAAACTGCATGACAAATTAGCAAATATTAATGTGATATGAAATAAAATAGTTTCTGCCCACTTTTCATCGCGGAAAAGCAGAAATTTTGAAGAAATATGACAAAAACATCACTTTTCTGGTACACCACGTGGCCGCCATCTTGAATTTATCCATGATCCTCTGCTCGGGGGTTATGCAAATAGGCCCCAATAAGATAAACTATAAAGTCACGGAGTTTCAGCACTCCATGTTTTGCCGTTCCGGAGATAGTGCAGAAAGTTTGGTAGGGGGGGCCATAATGGCCCCCCCCTCCCCCCCAGGCCTGGTAGGGTTAAACTGCAATTTCAATCAATTAACACACAATATCTGTCGAAGTTCTTTCATCGCTTCTCTTTCTGTGAGTTTTCTTTTAAGACTCACAGCATGATGAGCGGTACCGATCGATACATAATAACGATGAATGGTCGAAATAAACCATAGTAGGTATTGTGTATTTCACCTGAATTAATGACAGCTTGTTGCTTTCATATAAACTAATATATTGTAGAACACTTTATCAGTTATTTTCGCATTTTTTTGGGGGTCTATTTACGGTAGCATGGCAGAAATTGACCCTCGCCAGGCCATAGAATGCGCCAAATGAAGTCTAGATTTCACAGATAAACAGTAACAGCAAGTATACAGGGGCGGCGGAAGGAGTTAAATATTGGGGGGGCCAAACCGGGGGTGGGGCCGGGAGCGGGTGTCCCCCTTTTGCGAAGCGGGGGGTCCGGGGGTCCTCCCCCGAATTTTTTTGAAATTTTAGCGTCCATTTAACGCATTTTAGAGCATTTCCGAGGCCTATTAGGGGTGATAATTCACAGCGAGTTTACCTATTTTTACCTCTTCCGAAACGCTAAAAAAATTATAATCAACAAGGCTGAACATCGATGCAGAGTCCAACTGATTCAACATCGTCTTGTGCGTTTCCTATTTCAGTGACAGTAGATAAATATTTCGTCTTTTCTGCATCAAATGTGTCCCGTTGCTATTTTTTACACCGGGACCCCAGCAAGAGAAGAAGCCATCGATAATACTTTTCGTTATTTAAATTCGAATCGGATGAAAAATTGTGGGTGCCATCAACTACAATGCCCGCCACCATGATTCTTTATCGGCAAGCAGGAGAGGCGGCCATCCTACTACGGAATATTAAGTTGAGGAACACGGCCGGGGATTCCCGCTGAAGCTAGATAGGGCAAACACTGGACAGGTGTTGGTATATTTTCGACGTTGCATTTAATTGAATGTATTTGCGATGCAGGAATCCTGAGGGTTTCAACACGAGGTTCAATACATTCAATAAAGTTAACCTAACAGGGATTAAAATTATCGCGGCAGTCGCTACAACACACCTACAAGTTTTTCACGAAATAGCACATGCTGCGGATTTCAATTTCATACTATAATGATCATGCAATCGAGCTAGAACTTTCACATATCATGCTCTCTTGCCGTTACATCAAAAGTCATTTATTTTTAGGACATTTTTTCGGTTTCAACCGCACCACGCACAGGCCAAAATGCCGCTTTATCATATCTCCTTATCATGTCAAATGGAAGATACAAGTCATTTAAATTCATTCAACATGTTTGACAAATTGATTAAGCGAGCTTGTCAGTAAGAGCAGGTATCAGAACAGTAGTAGCGTACAGAATTTAACCACATCCACACACAGGACTCCTTCTTGAACTTTCACATCAACAGATATCGTGGATATTTATACTACTTGCACGAGATCACCAGAAGGTAGACTATACATTAGTTCGAGAATAATTCTCAGACTTCTCAGTTTGACGATAACGCATTCTGTAGAGTAGATATAGGTCGCAAGTTTGAGACCATTAGGCCTACACAGGAGAACAGGAAACGCTATACCATGGTATTGTAAATTCAAATACCCGTTTCCAAATACCCGTGCACATGCATAGGCTTTAGTGCTGAGCGAAATTATTATGGAGACCAAGTGGTTAAGCGAAATTATTGGGGGGCCAAAGTGGTCCTTGGCCCCCCCCCTCTCTGAATATTGGGGGGGCCTGGCCCCCCTGGCCCCCCCGGTTCCGCCGCCCCTGGTATATTAAAATAAACTTGTGTTGGGGTGTGAGAGGGTCGAATTTCGCAACATATTTTCGTTTGGTTTAGCTCCGGTGTAGACTTGTTCTATACTACGTCTCACGTAGTATAGAACAAGGCTACACCGGAGCTACCGTACGTTTGGTTGGGACTTCCCGTCAGCACGGTTTATTGGTTACAATCTATAGAGGTAGGTATGCACGGACAAAGCGACGGCTGCACACGAATGATGTTTTCCACAAATTAAATTCGCGTCTTTTCGTTAATCTCTGTAACAGGGTAGATTCCTCGGCTGGTAATAATGCAATGGTAATAATGCGCTCGGTGCCGCAACGCCAACGGTACTTTCAGTCGATATCTCAGTTGATAATCCTCAGATATTATTAGTGAGCTAAAAAAGGTTATGAAGAGTTGCTTCTTTTCTAGAATGATATCAGGTAAGTAGTAGGTAAAACCCCGGAGCCCTCACATTGACCTTTGACCTCGGCCAAACCACTTTTAATCGGGAGGGGTGCAAGGTTGTTATGCAAATAATGGTTTAACCCAAACGAGAGGTGAAGGCCGCTATAGTTCGAGTTCCAAATTTGCATATCACGTGACCCAAGTCAAAGATCTATTCATCCGCGGTGATGCGGTCATGTCTGGCGGTGATTCGGTCGCGGGAAAAACCTTCCGCGGAGAAAAAGTAGTCCCTAGATAAAATGGTCCGATTGGGTCGAGTGAGGTATCAAAGTGAAGCTTAGGTGAAGGGGCATCTAATGGGCTGGGTGTGGGATTGAAATATGGGCATTCTGCGCATGCGCGGTGGCCCAAGGGTATGGAAATAGCCGTGTTGGAGCTAGGGGAGCCCCTAATGGTCCAATGGGATCGAGTGAGGTATCAATGTGAAGCATTCATGAAGGGGCATCTAATGGGCTGGGTGTGGCATTGAACTATCGGCATTCTGCGCATGCGCGGTGGCCTAAGGGTATGGAAATAGCCGTTTTGGAGTTAGGGTAGCCCCTAATGGTCGAATGGGGTCGAGTGAGGTATCAAAGTGAAGCCTAGGTGAAGGGGTATTTTATGGCTGGGTGGGTGCATGTAAAATTTTTCCTGAAAAAAACAAAACGGAAAACGGACTTTATCGAAAAATCCGGGAAAATGCCTATATGGGGTATGGGGGGTATATAGGTCGCCGGGCTTAACGGGGCTCGCCTATCAATAGAGTTATCTC
>JAVTVY010014779.1:0-65847 GCA_036873755.1 Hanleya hanleyi | reverse complement strand
TATTACTTTTAGAATAAGAAAGGATTTCGAATGTTCATTCCATCGCAATAAAGAATTTGTTCGACATTATTCTGATCTTGCCCATTACGGTAGTGAAATGCACACAGCGGAACGGTCGCATTGATAACTAACCTTGGAAATTACCTTTGCTTCATGAGATTGTGGGCAGTAAAACACAACAACCTTGCAATTAAATGCTTCCCTTTATGTGCGTCTGAGCTAACATATGTCTGCATGTTACACGAAATGTGAAAACAGACCGTGTTTATCCTATACAGACTACAGTTGGTGTGATGTTATATAGCGATCTGGACAGAAAAGCGTTGTATTTTAGATTCCTTTTCCTTGCCTGTTTTCCTCGTCAAGCGAAAAATTGCAAGGAACATCTGTTCGATCAGCTCTTGTTGATTAGAATCACCGACAAGTTAACTGCTTTCGTTTCTAAATTAGTCTATTCGTCATTTAAGGAAAGCATAATAGGTGACTACATGTAGCGAACCTTGTTAAACCTGGAAAAGCTACCCGACAAGCTGTATGGTGTTCCCGGTTTGAAGATCCTAATCATTTAAATTCAATATCTGATTATATGCACCGCATCTCGGCTCATTCTTGCCTTGAAAATGTGCAAAAATAGAGGAGATTTCTTGTATATTGATCACGTAATCGGAGGAGAATAGCTCATTCCATATTGAATATACCAAGGGTATGTAATATATTTTGTCAATTGGAAGGAGAGGTAATATTGGAAAGTTACACTCATTCCATGACATTTAGTAAATACAATTCAATTTCATAGCACAGTCAGGCCACCGGATATTGGCTTCAGCAAGCCGGTATATACTGTGTAATGATAATGATAAATTGTTTCTATTCTCGGGATAAAAATAATATATATATTGGTTGCAATTGTTTTAAACTGTAAAGAATTATCCTTTTTGCCATTTTCCATGATCAGTTGAGGTCGCTATACTAATTCGTTAGTAAAAAAACGGAACATTATTATACTACTGGTGATGTTGGTTTAGAAAGACGAAGTACCGATTTTTTTTTGTCCACGGTACTGCATGTAACATAAAACATTCACAATATTACGGTCTGTATTTGAGCGTGGGACTTTCAATGATAGGCGTTTACTTTTAGACACATCGTCAAATGTTCATTTCAAGGCAGCAAAGACTTTGTCCAGCAAAGACTTTGTCCAGCAATGCTCCGTTCCCGTTCTACACTGCAATGTATTTTAACAGACAAACAGAATACTATAAAACGCAACAATTAACAGCACTAAACTTCAGTAAATTTGTTTGCTGATTGTGGCTCGACACACAACAATCATACCGTCATACACTCATTCTTTGAAAAGGCAGCCGAGTTAAATTTGACGTCGCACTATACCGTGCCAGCTGGTTTAAGTGTTTCGTTGTCTGGTCAACTCCATGAACGGATGCGATGGAAATGAATATCACTTGGATCGGACTAAACATTCGAGAATAAAAGACAACGGCTTCTGCTGAAAGACCACGCTCGATTAAGACCCGTAGTAACGGACAAGAGCAGCATACTGCCGAAAAATGTCTTCATTGCGATGGAATGAACATTCGAAATCCTTTGTCATTGTAAAAGTAGTATGCTAATGTTGAAAGTTAACGCTGTTGTAAAAACCGTAATAAAACTATACAAAATGTAGAGTTTTGAGCTAAACTGAATATTGTACTGCTAATATACTGCTATTTCGTCCATTTTATGGACTTTTCATAAAATTTGGTAACTGACGACACAGGACAATATTTTATCGAGCACTTTCAGAGCACTTATATCTCGTCTTCTTTTGTCGTCTTCTGAACCAAATAAAATACCGGAAAATCCGCTCCAGCACGCAAGATATTAAAATATACCCCTTGACACTGAATACCGAATAGTCTATAAGTAGGCACTACATAAACTAGTCCCTATTATTTCAGTCAGGATAAATGCTAAATATTGTTATTCGCTAGTGTTAGACATTTATTGTGATTACATTTCTAGGACCCTGTGAATATTTTGCGAAGAATTAAGTTTGACGTCGGATTCGGGTACCTTGGGATATCAGCTTTGAATTGAGCTCCAATACAACTCTGCACCTTTCAGACGACCCCGCATGATAGGCATGTTGATATTGTCGATGATCCATTGAGACTAGGATTATCCAAATGGCATCAATGTGATCACAGGACAATAAGGAATAAAGTAAAAAAAAAAAAAAATAAAAAAAAAAAAATAGAATTAATGTCAGCTCAAGGCTACTATTCTTCCCAGAGTTACATGTGAAAAAAGGATGCAAATCACTGAGAATTCAACTTTCACAGGGCCCATTATGGGCGCCGTTTTGATTTTATTTGTGATCCTTTGAATCTAGGAATATACAAATGGCATCAAAATGACTCCACTACGACAAAGAATGAAACCAGAAACTTTCAGCTCTTGGTCACTTCTCGTTACGGAGTAGTATCCTCATGGCGGCCATTTTGTTTTATCGGCCCATTTGAGATACCAAAAATGAATGTTTTAACCCTTCCTGCCCTGGGGGGGGGGCAACTTTCTGCGCTATCTCCGGAACGACAAAAAATGGAGAGCTGACACTCCGTGACTTTATAGTTTATCGTATTGGGGTCATTTTGAACCTACTTGCATAACCCCCCGAGCAGAGGATCATGGGTAAATCCAAGATGGCGGCCACGTGGGGTCTCAGAAAAGTGATGTTTTTGTCATATTTCTTCAAAATTTCTGCTTTTCCGCTATGAAAAGTGGGCAAAAACTATTTTATTTCACATTACATTAATATTTACTAATTTATCATGCAGTTTTTGCGGAGAAATTGCAAAAATAAAAATTTCGGAAAATCTGACCGAAAAATCGACCAAAAAATGCCGTTTTTGAGAATGACGTCACTGTGACGTCATCAAAGCGACCATCTTGGATTTTTTTTACATTTTCTGGTAGAGCTTGACCCATGGGTATAGTGTGTTAAGTTTCATCCCCCTAGCTCAAGGGGTAAGAAAAATAATTAGGGGGGGCCATTTCGGCCCCCCCCCCCCAGGCCTGGACAGGTCCCAAAAAGCCCAGGCCAGATAGGGTTAAGTGTTTCTGAATGTATGTGGGTGTTAGAAGTATGACAGATGGATACTACAAGAGTCTAGTCCATTATTCAATATTCAGTCGTCGTCCATTAAAGAATTTCCGCGTCCATAATCAAAAGACCTAATTCATATAATAACATTAGCACCAATTAAAAAGGATAAATCATAGTGTACAAAACACTAGATGTAGGCTAATTTCCAGCAAGAGAGAAGCTGTCAACAGTTTTCAATGATGCCAGCAAAGCATCATGATGTTTCAAAAATATCAAATCCGTATCGCTGATCAATATTCTTAATCCATATGATATACGTTGTAAAGTCGTTATGATGTATCTCAGTCACAAAACCCATTGGCAGCTTAGAATTGACACCATGTATGACTTAACAGGTAAAATTGGTCGAAATTTTATGTATGTTATATTCTTCTGGCGACCATTTTGGAAAACGCCCTCTAGAAGACGTTCTCCGCCGTTTTGTGAGGAATATGGAAGCTCATTTTAAAGATAACGTCGCAAGATACATAAATCCACCTTCAAAGTTTTTTTCCGCAAAATAGTTACGGGGTCCCAGGAAGGTAACCCCACTAATTTCCCTAATACATAACACATGTTTGTAGGCCATCTGCAGGTTCACAGTGTGAAAACAGCTGTGGTCCACACTTGATGTTATGTATGTGTTGACCGTGATTTCCGTTCATGTACAAGGAAGAAAAAATGCCTTCTACATGTTCAAAAATATTTGAATACTGACGTTGATGCGTTTGGTCTTCAGCAGAGTAAACATAGACATAATATCTGACTTCCAGTATTCAGCCTTCGCCGTAAAAGGAATTTTCGCCTCAATAATCGAAAGCCCTAATACGTTAAGCCCAATGCCAAAACGAAAATAAGGTTGTCGCGACGACTTAATTGCCCAATCGTATTTTCGCATTTATCCACCATTTTGTCGAGACAATACCAGAGCTCGACATAAATGACCAACAACAGACAAGCATTACGCCGTTTTCGCAACTCATTATCCGAATGGAAAAACACCAGGTGAAGCACATTGAAGGACAGGCCGTAAAATAAACGTATCTTGAGAAGTGCATAGCTGCCAGACAGAAACATCATAATAACTCGCCAATTTTCGGTCGATGTTGCGTTGCCTTATATTATAGGGATTGACAAAGATCTATTTTAGAATGATTCAGTTTCGTTTTCCCATTATTTCCTTTACCCGTGTTTTTATCTTTGATTTTCCCTATCTTTTTCGTTTTCACGAATTACGTTTTCTTCGTTTTCAGGGTTTTTGAAAACATTTTCCTACTACGGTTCCCTAATCACAAACAGACTTCAAATGAAAATTAACGAAAACAAGCTTGTTTCTTACAAGCAATCACTAGTTTTCAATTCTGGCAAAAAGACATCATGATGTTCGTGGAATTCCTATCCATGACAAGTGAAGATAAAATATAGTATGTTCTTGTTAATAACAGAGCAATCGCATGAAAAAGCTATACAAGTGTAGCTACTTCCAGTTATTAAAGCCGAACAAAGCATTGGTGACAATAATTCAAAGCTGACGACACTAATCTAGTTTGCGCGTAATGAATATAAATACTCGCTTTTTTCACTGTTGCTTTGAGCATTGTCAATTCGAATGGAAGCCGAACCTGAAATGTTTTTGTTGAATTGCAGCCTATTCAGATTATATTATAGCTTGTGAACATTGCTTTCAGAAAACTTTATCTAGCGTATAACCTGAATTTTCCTTTCCACATCCATGTGCTTCAGACGGTGTGAATTTTTGCAAATCAAATGGATTACTTAAATTCCTCCAGTAACCGAATCTACAAATTCGGCAGGGGGATGAATCCACTACCAAACTTTCTCCCCTATGTTCGGAACGAAAAAACACTTGAGAGTTGACAATACGTGAAGTCGTAGCTTATCATATAAGGTTCATTTTAAGTCTATTCGTGTAACCCCCCGAGCAGAGAATCATGGGCAACTTCAAAATGGTGAGCATGTGAGGTATCGAACAAATGTTTTCGCCAGTTTTCTTAAAAGCTCCAGCTTTTCTGTGAGGAAAAGCAATTTTATTTCACATAAGTTTATTACCTATTAATTTATTATGCAGTTTTCGCGAAGAAAACGCATAAATAAAAAAAAAATCGAAAAATCTGACCGAAAAATCGTCCTAAATAGGCTATGCCGTTTTTGAGAATGACGTAATTGTCACGACATCTTGGCGGCCATATTGGATTTTATAGATTTTACAGTTAAGCTTGACCAAAGTGTATAGTGTGGGAAGTTAAACAGTCCCCTGTATGTAGCTCAAGGAGAAAGAAAGCTATTTAGGCCTGGACATATCCAAAATCGCCCAGGACAGATAGATTTAAGATACATATATAACTGTAATTATGATTTCTACATCGTCACCCTCTGCTACAATTGAATGGCTAGGTAGTTATTTATTACATGTATTCGGTGTCAATTGCCTGTCCAGGAAAGTGATTTATCCAGTTTCCATGTTTTCAATTTCTTATTTTGTGTTATGTGAATTTTTCGTAAGGATTCTGTTTATTGCCGTATGCGGAATGTTGGATATCTGAGAATTGATATACAGTGGAACATATTTTTTAATTTCTACACAAACTGTCAAACATGTGTCTGACAAAAGCTTAATGGTTCCAAAGACATATAAATGCCAAGGCCGTTGAAGTGTTTGCAATCTTACACCATTTGCCTCATTGTTTTACTCTCATCTCATATTCATATCGGTCAACTAATTTACAGGTCATCGTGACATATATGTAGGTTTATTGTCTTGGTGACAAACGACGTCGGGCATTACAGGTGACTTTTTCTGTGTATTCTTGCATTTACCCTGTTTGTCCCATGTTGAGGTGTTTACTCCATCAGCCGCCCTCGGTGCTCATCCATTAACATCAAATGAGCTTGTTATTTGAGCTGATCTGTCACCAAAGCTCTCGA
The DNA here is from genome assembly GCA_036873755.1 of Hanleya hanleyi. Taxonomy (NCBI): domain Eukaryota; kingdom Metazoa; phylum Mollusca; class Polyplacophora; order Lepidopleurida; family Hanleyidae; genus Hanleya; species Hanleya hanleyi. The sequence goes on along the minus strand of JAVTVY010014779.1, from coordinate 59,756 downwards.
TCTAGCGCATCTAATTCCACTTAAGCCTGTGCTAGGGGTCATGTGGTTATTGCATATAATCTTCACACGAACAGTTGCAATAAAAGTGCGGCTGAGATACTAAGGCTGCGTTCGAGAATCCTCTGTATTCTGGAATCTGAAAGTGAGGTGCATCCAGACAGGCTTTCTTGTGAGGTCATATGTTTGGTTTTTATTTGCCAAACGTCGTCAGCTTTTCCCACCACTTACATATATCTCCAATTTATTTAACAGCATTCTAATGAGATGACTATTACATCTCAACAGGCCAGATACTCTATCTGGCCGGGGCTTTTTGGGACCTGTCCAGACCTGGAGGGGGGGGGGGGCGAAATGGCTTCTCCTAGTTATTTTTCTTACCCCTTCAGCTGGGGAGCAGAAACTTACCACACTATACCCTTCAAGCTCTTCCAGAAAATGTAAAAAAAATCCAAGATGGCCACTTCGATAAAAAGGGAATTATTTAGTCGATTTTTCGTGCAAAATTTTCGAATATTTTATTTATGCAATTTCGCCACAAAAATTGCATGATAAAATAGTAATCATTAATGTGATGTGAAATAAAATAGTTTTTGCCCACTTTTCATCGCGGAAAAAAATGACGAAAACATCAATTTACCGTCCTCTAATATTTCGACTCACAGACCCTGATATAGGGAACTGATATCACGCGTGTTATGATACTGTGTACTGACCACATTGTGACAAGTTTTGAACAGTTACAGTTAACCCTATCTGGCCTGGGATTTTTGGGACCTGTCCAGGCATGGGGGACCAATGCCCTCCTTCCTAATTATTTTTCTTACCCCTTGATCAGTTAGGGGACTAAACTTACCAAACTATAACCCTGAATCAAGCTCTACAAGAAAATATAAAAAATCCAAGATCACTGGTTTGATGACGTCACAGTGATCAAAAGGGGTTTTTTGGGCCACTTTTCTGGTACCCCACGTGGCCGCCATCTTGAATTTACCATGATCCTTTGCTCGGGGGGTTATGCAAATAGGCTCAAAATGACCCAAAATGATAAACTACAAAGTCACGCATTGTCAGCTACCAATTTTTTGTCTTCCAGAAGACACAGACCAAACAGAAAGTTTGGTAGGAAGAGTTCCACCCCCCCCCCCCCCAAGGCCTGGTAGGGTTAACCATATGGAGGCTAGTAGCGAGTGAGTAAGCGAATATGATGTAACGTCGCTTTCAACACTATTTCAGTCATATCGCGGCGAACCGACTAAGTAGCGGATATTACTCTCTCAAAACTACTGTGTACAATTGGTAATTGAACTATCAGAGGACTTCGCAATATAGACATAATATATTTTCTGTGGTACTGTCATTCAATTCATTGTTGGGGTCTTTGAGCTAAGGGAAATGGTTGATAACCCCTTTTAGTCGAATCTATATCATCGTGGTATAATCGGCTATATCCTCGGTCAATCCAGTAGGTATGACGGTGTGAGGGGTGTAATCAGAAGCTCTTCATCATCGGTTCTTAGGGGTGAGGTTAGCCAGTGTAGCCATGAATGAGCACATGGTTTACTTTAAAATCAATATATGGTTAAGAGAATACGACATATTGACGTGGAGTCCAGTTCTAACCTTCAGTGTCTTGTGTGTCGTTCTGTTTATAGGGAACATTCTGGACGGCTAACCCTTTTCCTTGAATTTACTTATTGCGATAATGAAGCCTGGCTCCTAAGTGCGTAAATGGAAACAATCTCAAATGTTCAAATATTTACAAGGGTACGGGAGATTATTGACTAACGATCGGCCTATAGCATCCTTCCGGGGATAATTGTATCCTGCCGCATTATCCCTTGGTCGTTTTTAACATGCTAAGGAACCCCGCGCATATCTAATGAAAGACACGTCTGGATGTCTTGTGAACACGGTATTCCAATTATCTTGAAGGTTTTACAACCGACGTAGAGGTATTTGCGGTGTATTAATTTACCGCCCCATTTCATACTTTCATTGCGAGGCAGGCGAAGGGGTGAACAACATATACCGATACGAGGGATTTGAATCCAATCCTAATCAAAAATATTGAAATCGAGATGTTTCATGGGGAGGTTTATTGTATCGTACCAAACACGACTGTGGTTACGTTAAGCGAATGTTGGCGTTCCATTACTATAGAACCGACTTCATCTTACGATTGAGTTGGTATTCATTGCTACTAATGTTAATGTTAACCCATGTAAGTCCAATTCGAACAGTTAAAACAAAAGACGTTTACCGAGTCTTGGACATGATGAATTAATATCCATGACAAAGACATATAAACGATAAATATTCAGGTAATTATGAAAACGGTGCTTTGCTTGTCCTATCTCTCAATTCAGATTATTTTCTTCAGAGCAGTTCATCGTAGAATTGTCAACGGTGTTACATATCTACATGCTCAACGTGTGCATCAGATTCCACACAATGCGTGCATTATAAGTTATTGTTTGCTGACGATGGAACGCTCTATCCCAGCGAGCACTCAAGGTAGATGGTTCTCGAGAAAGCAGACAATACTTGATTTAGTATACCGCATATATTTTGTTTTAGTTACGTATCTATGATATACAACCTAGTGAACAAGAGCCGTCATTGGCAATTCCAATATGAAAATTTGCGAGAAGGAAAACGACCTGAGACTCAGCAGTTGAAATATTTGGAATCATCGCCGGGATTTTTCTCGAAATTATTAAAACAACGTGCGGCGCGAAATTCAGAAAAAAAACTACAGTGCTCTTTTTGTGACAAACGCCTGAAAATGCTGAATTGAGAACTGAATGACTTATTCTTATGTTACACTGATTTGTAAAAAGTGATCGTAAACCCTCAAGTAAAGTTTCCATCAAATGAAAGACCATTGCGAACTGTGTCGGAAAATATTTATTGTATTTTTTTACGATTTTATTACACAGAGTAAACTGCAAATAAAGCATGGTATTTTGTGGTGGTCTGTTGCAATCATATTTAGGTCCAGTGACGTCACACTGCCTTAATACATATATTTCAAACTGTGTATGCACTTTCCAATGCTTGATTCAAGCTTAAGGTGTGTACACTTTGAGTTTCAACACAGACTCACTTTGTCAGTGTGCATGTTTCACTAAACTCGGGGAAATTAAATGCAATATTCAAATTGACTTGACCCTTACGAGTTACCATCTCCCAAATTTTGGTGAAACATGCACATGGAACCGTGAGTGTGTTGAAACTCAAAGTGTACACATCTTAAGCTTGAATCAAGCATTGAAAAGTGCATACACAGTCTGAAATATATGTATTAAGGCAGTGTGACGTGAATGGACCTAAATATGATTGCAACAGACCACCATAGAATACCACGCTTTATTTGCAGTTTACTCTGTGTAACAAAATCGTAAAAAAATACAATAAATATTTTCCGACACAGTTCGCAATGGTCTTTCATTTGATGGAAACTTTACTTGAGGGTTTACGATCACTTAAACAATACTCATGTTCGTGTAACCTAGCGTATATTTTTGTATTTATTATCTACAGCGAGAGATATAGCTTTAGATGCAAAAAAGAAGGTAAGGGCTTTGAAATCATCGGTTATTGATAGATCCGGCATATAGTCTTATTCATAAGAGAACATATATATGTCAGTCAAAGGTGTGCACCAGAAGTACCAATTACCTATATACTGTTGATATATTGTGTTATTATTAATGAGAAATTAAAGGAACTCCATAAATAAAGAAATATACAATGAATGATTTCCCTCTATGTAGTAATGTTGAAGAATGTTTTTTTTGCTTCTTACATTTTCACTGAACTAAGACGGTTACTCTTATGCCCCGATGAAGGATTGTAATATAGAGATTCGAGAAATCCCAGGTGGATATACATATCTGTACGGTAGGGGTCCTATCGCGTAAAGTTGTTCGGTACATTCAACACCAGAGGTTTTGGAAATAACGCGAAATGTTTTGCTTCTTGAAGGGCCATCGTCAGCAGGATTGAAGGCGCTTGGTGGTGCAGCTTCCAGCACACTTTTGGTATATCATTAGGATTGACTGGAAGAAAAATATAACAGTATCTTGCGCAAATTCCTTAAGCCCATCATCTTACAGGGTAGTGTTGGTGATATCAAAGGCCAACTCCAAAGAATAAAACTGACATGGCTAATCCTGTATGTGACTCCCCCCCCCCATAAATAAATGACTGAAATTTAGCATTGGCTTGAATATAGATAAATGTATCAAAATCGATATTTTTTGTTTGTTTCTGACAATCGCATTGTTTTCGGCTACATAAAAAACCCATATTGTGGAATAGCGTGACTGATGTTTAATCCATAATTGGCCATCGAAAAGGTTTATTCAGTGTTCAGAAATAGGAGAATGCAGTAAAGGTTAATATCATCATGCAATTCAGGGTAAATTGCTTAATGGTCGAGATAATTTGATCGCAAATGAACTGCCAAATTGGGTTGAACTGTAAACTCGCCTATATAATGGTCAATTCCCGGTTTCCAGGACAAAGGCGAAATAACACTTTTCGTCCCACATATGGGCATTTGATGTATAGGATTTATAACCAAAATATTTAGCTCCATCTCTCATCAGCAGTCCTGCACATAAGGATTGAAATATGACTGCCAGATGCAAATCCTTCAGAAATTCAGAGTGAGTGAGTGAGTAGGATTTAACGTCGTTTTCAACATTGTTTCAGTCATATCACGACGGTGCCTACATGTGCCAGAACACGAGAGTGTCCACAGTTCCTATTATTCTGGACACTGATCAGCCCAGCCGGTACAGCACCCGGTCACCCATCCAAGTATTGACCGAGCTCAACGCTGCTTAACTTCGGTGATCTGACGAGAACCGGTGTGCCCAACGTGATGCGCCGTACTTCAGAAATTCAGATATCTATCTCAGGACTAAAGTGCTGAGATGTGTTTTACAACTGATGTTTGAGACGCAGCTCTCCTGGCGTGACCTCCTTGAAAGAGTCCCACATCCCGCGAAGTATATACAAAAACCAAATAAAAATATTTTTAGCTTCAGACATTGTTAAGTGGACTGACCCATGCTCCATTTGATAACCCAGGAAACGTATGGAATAGCCCTGATTTTGGATGTTGCTGCGCAAAATTCTCGGCTTGAAGACGGAAAAACAGGCAAAGCATGGAAATGGCCGGTAAAGTCAAAACTCATCAGCGGACTACCTTAAATAAACAGCATTGTACTTCACATGTCAATAGTTGATACGGTTATCCCAGGCGTGCTGATGTGCTATAATTATCTCATCAAGGAAACTGTTGAGTGTAGAAAGATACAGCAAGTGGATTAGCATTTCCACAGACACCTGCCCCTTTTCTGCACTGTTGCCAAAGGGAATATCTCATGAATCAGAAGTCGCCAGACACAGACATTTCCGGTCATAGGTGTTGAGACGATTGATAACTCCACGAGGATCAGCACGAGACTTAAAGAAACACATGCTCACCAAAGTATTCAGAGCATAAACAGTGAATCAGAGCCAATCGGTCAAAATCGCAGATTGCAGCTGTCAATTTTCCATATTGATGGCTGAAGACGGCGAAAAGTTATATTGGCAGAAAATACTCCAAAAGCTATATTACGGTAGAAAATGAAAACACACTATTTTGATGTCTTAAACCACAATCACTTTCAATAAATTTGCCATTTGAGTAATTTGTGAGCCAATCGTAGCTTTACCTATTCCATTGTCCAAGAGTTATATCTACTACGAAACAGATACATTCTGGGATGAACCCACTTTCTCAAGCCAACTAATGCCTTGACTTGCGCACCCATCTCTCGTGGGACATCCAGTCTATGGCAATTTATACGATCTACCTTCACCACCCAAAGCAGATCCCCTCACAACCCCAGCATAGGGATAATAGAAGATAATCTGTAGTATAAGCATCAGATCCTACGTTCAAAGTCAGCCGTCCTCCGCAAAGAATTGCCGCATCATTCTCGAAATACCTTATTCAGACGACACTATTAACACCAAAATTACAAGCAGGCATTACATAAATATACTTATATAAACACAAACTAGTGAACAGTTGTCAGTGATACAGGCAAAAAGTAATTTATTATCATTGACAGTCACCGAAAAGGTTTTATTCATTTTGAGATATCACCGTATAGGTGTCAGATCTGACGACCGCCATTCATAGAAATATCACTGAATTAGTCAATATCCAGTTCCGCAAGTGAAGGCAGAAGACAACCAAGCGCTTTAAATACAGTAGATCAAACAGTAGCAGAATGTTCTTCCAAAGTGTCACGCCAGTTGCGAGAGACAATAATCAACAATATCTATGTTGACAACTAGATCCAATGAGGAATGTAAGTATCGTAAGGTTGAAGAAATTGTCCGTGAAAGTGTGGAACGGGTGAAATTACGAGAAGCTGTCTGAGTGGCTGAGGCCTATTCATACCATGGTCTGCACAACGACATCCCAGGTCAATCTCTGGAGCCCCACGGAGCTAGAGTGAGCGGTGAGATATGAAATTGACTTCTAGTGACTAAAAAGCAATCATGTGACTCCACAGGAGAGTCTTCTCAGTATTATTCAGAGTAGAATACGGAGGACTCTAAGACGTAGCCTTGGTGTATCTACCGCCCTTTTGCAGGGTTTCATGTGAGAACTATCAAATAACCACCCGTTAAAGGACGAAAACAATCATATTGGTCGTATTCATGTGAAAGCTATGAAGTAACAACACGTGTCAATTATGATGAGCTAGGTGGCTGGAATAATTTAAATATTTGATCCCTTTCTCGAGAGTAAACTTCTTCTTGATTTCGGAGTAATTTTCAATATGCAAGTTTATAAGAAACAATTCGCTCGGTTTCCTTTTCGTCAGTTGGACTCCCTCATTTGCTGAAAATTTGAAAGGCGCAAACCCCTTGTGTGTGTTCGGGGCTTCAATCGTACCATCAAACCGATTATGGTAAGAGAAGCTAAATTATGTGGCGGATTAGTTCACCACAGTGTGATATCAAGGGCGAGAGTTGAAGCAAGACAATTATTCTAATGGGGAATTGATGCTCACGTCCTGGACATGTTATATAGCTAATGCCCATCATTAGCTTGAAAATCACATCTGAGCACGTCATTGTAGATCGACAGACGAAAACCAGTTTAAATATTAACTAAGCACAAATAGGTGATTGACTGATACTCCTCTAGTATTGGCTGGTAACATGCACCACAACCCTTTTAATGTTGCGTATTACTGTTGCCTGTATATGGTGAGATTTTGCTGGTGGATGTTTCGTTTCCGAGGCTTGCGCTGTGTGCAAATCATTGTGATTTTAGTTTTGTGACCTATGCACATGGCAGAGAATGGAGCTCTTGGTCGGCGTCGGGCCTCACAGGTATTTCTCCACAATACGAACTTGCATTTAAAAAAGACTCCATCGTTTGGGTCGTTTTTGACTATCTGGCGGTCACATAGTTCGTCATTTTCCAACGAATGACTTGATAGGTCTATAACATCATCGCTCTAAAATATTTTTGTAACTAATACCGCTCAAGCCACTGCTAGGGGCCGTGAAGTTCAACCCACATGAAAAGCTACAATAAAAGCGTGGCTGGGATACAAATCATCACAGGGATCACTTCTGGTTCTTGTGATGTTTTTTGAAATATGCAGTCAGTATATCTGTCTGTGGGGTCATATGGATTTTTGTCAGCACTCCAGCATCGTTTTACACCACCCTTTTAATGTTACGTTTAATAGTTATCTGGAAACACTGAACGGCTTACTACATTGTGGCCAAAATTCTCTCAAGGACCACGAATGATTCTCGGGCGTTATGCCTGTTTTTATTCTCGATCACGCTTTTTCAGCTAAAATCATCGAAAAAATGGAACTGCCATCATTCATTTGTTCCGAAACCGAAATTTAGGCTCCTCTCAAACCGACACACTAAGATCTGGTTGAGCCAATGTCAGGTGTATAACATTATTCCAGATTGTGTCTATTACGATAATAAGACCTGCCTTTATCTACTTGATAAGCAAGAAAAAGGAAGGCAGAAAAGAATACATGTATATATCATCAATATGGAATAGCCACAATTGGCGAAGTGTTCACAATGTATTGGAAGATGGGCAGATTATGAGCTGGAGAAATAAAAAAAAAGAACACCAAACTTATAAAATCAAATATATATCGCTCTTAATCTTTCCCATGCTTGGAGAATCGAAACGAAAAAACAAACACGATCTGTGATATACACGATTCAGGTCACAGATCCTCCAGGAGTAGTCCCTGGCTATCCACATTCATAATTCAAATAACCCAGTCTTAATACCATATTATAAACAAACTTAACGCAGCATAAAATCAATTATATAGATAAACACAGGCTGCCAGACAGTTTTTGATGGTATCGACAAGATATCACGATGTTCTGATCGTCAAGCCACTGCGTTCTGCTCAGTTAAAAAATCTTAATCTATAGTCATTTTGATGAGCCATCGTCGGATGCATGATACGAGATGAGCTTCGCTATCAAGGTTATCGTGTGGAATTCGTTCTTTTCCCTGAATCTGAATCATGTTGGCCGTATGCACTCATTAGTGTGAGAGTTATTCTTCACACTGTCTGTCCTCCATCAATACTTTACCACATTTCCATAGCCTGTAACATTATTGAAAAACGGCTTCCTCGCTAATAGGACAGATGCATTTGTAGCACATCACACTGGTTTCTGTGATCCTCTGTGTATACTCAACACTTGTCAAGATATATGCCAATTGTTAGGGTTGTGAGATTTCACTCTTTATGGTTAATCTATATGACATGTACAATACGCTAACCAATTGTACTTTGATCTGTACTATAGTCCAATAGTTATATCTACTGCAAAAGAGATAGAGTCTGGGATGAACCCGCTTGCCCAAGCCAGCTAATGTCTGTGACTTGAGAGTCCCTTTACCACACATACTTAACTGACCTGGGCGATTTGGGGTTGTACAACATGATGGTCCCTCGAAATATGTTCGTTATCTCGGAGATTAGGGAGCTGAAAGTTATCTCATTATACCATTGTATAATACCAGCTCTATTGTAAACTGTGAAAAATATCCAAGACGGAAACCATGATGACGTCACAGTGACGTTATTTTCCCATTTGTCTAACTTTTCGTTATTCCCAAAACCTCATTTCAATAAGATGTCAATTATTAGCATTGACACTCAATGAAAATCTTGTATATTCCAGTGCGAACGTCAGATCTGATAATTGTTGGTCGGTCATCGTTCATGAATATACAATTCAGCAAGTAGGCAGACGACAGTCAAGAGCCTTTAACACGGTAGATCAATCAGTATTGATGTTCCTCCAAGATATCACCCGAGCACCAACAGACCAAATTCAGCACGTTATGATGACAGCTGAATCACATGAGGATTGTAAATATCCCTGGGATTGAAGAAAGTGTCTGTGATGGTCTGGAACGGGTAATTATTTCAGAACGAGCAGTTTTAAGAGCTACCGTATTGTAGCTGACTGGAATAAAGTCAATAGTTTTTCTCGAGAGCAACGTTTTTCTTCAGTATCGGCGAAATTTTCAATATCCAAGTTTCCAAAAAAAAAAACAAAAAAAAAAACGCTCTTTTTCTTCGGTTGGACGAGCGTATTGCTACTCACGCATTTATTGAAATTTGGAAGGCGCAGAAATATCCCCTGGAACTTTTCAAGATTTCAACCGTACCATCAAATTGGTTGTGTCATATCAGAGATTAGTTCGCAAAAGTGGGATAGTCAGGGCGATAAGTCAAGCAAGAAAATTGGTCTAATGGGGAATTGGTGCTCTTGTAACAAGGTAAAGTCTGGCTATTTCATAGCCCCTCATTAGCTTGAAGATTACACCTGAGCACGTTATTGATGCTAAACACAGCAGCAAATGAGACCTACAGAGGCAGACGCGTTTAAATATTAACTCAATACAAAGAGGCGATTGGTTGATACTCCTGTAGTATTGATTGGAACATGCAATGTGGTGATTAGCTTGACACACTAAACGGCATACCCGATGTATCGATGATAGCCCAGTAACAGATTCTTGCGCTTCAACAGCAGTTCGAAATCCGTCTACCATAAGTTTATTTACTTTTCAAACGACGGTGAAATAATTCTGAAAGGAATGATCACCAATATTCAAGCTTAAATATCATAAACATTTTCTGGAGATCAATAATGTAATACACTGAGAAATTTCACTGAATTTAGCATGGAAAAATTATACATGAAAATTCCCAAACGTAACTCCCAACTTGCTTATCGACTCTTGAACACGGATTGATAAATTTATTTCACAATAATGAAGTATCGTAAAGTATGGACGCCGCCTTCGGTGACAGGTGTATTGCAATTTGTTGTCAGATCCAAATTCGTATACCATAAATTTATTTACTTGTTAAAACGATGATGAAATGATCTAAAATATATTATTATCAATATCAAGCTGGAATATCCCAAAGGTTTATAGCTATAATGTCATACACAAGAATTGCACTGCTGAATTTTGTATGCAGAAAAATGATTTAAATAAGCAAATAGCAGTACAATATGTAGTGGCTAACCCCCAAAAAGGATCATGAAATAACTTTAACCGTATTTTTGCCAGTAAGAATCCGAGAATACCATTTAAAAATCATCACACGAGAGAGACAACCCGTCCTTAGAGAATGCACGTGTGAGGTTTTGTTGCGTATCTCAAATTCAACATGCCATGCCATATGGAAATATTTTTTTAATAATGCTGTGCAATTTCATTTCCTTACTTTGACTTTGTGTTCGTATAACAACACATCATTTCCCTTATTTCCACGCTTCGGTTTGCCAAAGGCTTATGTACTTGGAGTATTAAGAATGGCAGGTTCTGATGAAAGTAATTTTAATGATGCTAAGATTCGATTTACATCCAGTTTCAGTTATTTTCTATTATCAGCGACATGAAGCCATTCACCCCTGAAAGTTCCCCATTACACAGGAATATTACCAACGCACGGCTTACAAATTATAGCCGTGGGTATTATGCAATTGTACGAATTCGTCAAAAATGTGTTTCGCCGACAACGTGTTTTGAAGAAACCTGAATCAATGTGTTTGATAGACATATAGCAAATTAGTTTTAGCAGTCAGTACGAAAAATTAACAACCAGGATCTTTCTGTTGATAATATGTTGATCGAAATGATTCATGAAATCAAATGTTGGACTCGAAGTCTGTGAAGTCGGGCACCAATAGACACCCCTGATCCGTAGATGCTAGGCTAAGTTATCATATTGTATCCCCGGTAATATCAAACACAAAACTTCTTAATCACTTGATTTTTTTGTGACGAATTCGCACTATGGCTATAAAGTTTTCATAATTTCTGATATTATGCTTGCTTTTAACTTGCAACTAACATCATTTGAAACAGTCTTCCTAAACACCCGCTTCATCAAGGGACAGAAGGTGGGTTGAAATAAAGATTTGGTTCACACAGCAATGTAAGTATAGCTAAACAGCCTTATTCATTCTCAATCTGGTACGAACATAACTGGTATGCTGTCAGGCAGTCAAATTCAGTTATCCGGGGAAAGAATTCTGCAGGCTTATGGATAAATTTAGAAGGATTTCACTCTCGCCTGTGTCTATAACCCGGGTTAATGGCAATACCGATTTAGTCACCAGGCCCTGAGAGACATTTAGCTAGGGTATCTTATGTTGTGACACCACATCGGCACAAAAATCCTTTTTAGATTTTTTGTACCGATTTTTCCATGGGATTAATAAAAATGTATACAGAAAATTTGGCGTGGACAACGCAATATCTCAGCCGCATGTACGCCATTCTGAATTCACTCATGATCCTCTGCTCGTGTGTTATGTTTATAGGTTAAAAGTTCCCGTCATGTTCCAGCTAATAATTTTCTTTCAGTTAAAAAATAGGGTAGAAATTGTTGTGGTGATAGCGCGGGGGTCATCATGTCCCAGGCCTTGTAGGATTAATTAAAACGCAAACAGTGGAAAATATTCCAAAGGTTACATCCACAGGTTACAAATACTGTGCCAACGTATCACGAGAGCGAGTCTGAATCATTGCCACTATTCGTCGTTTTAATACTTATAAATCTTGCCACATCATTATTTCATGTCCATCACCGTTTATATGTGATGACGAAGGGCGATGAGCTCACTTCTCCTCTATCACATTTTAGACGTGAGCAATAAGTATAAATTTTGGGTCAACAACTGTGATAGTGGAATAAGCTGATAACGCTAACTTGTCGTCTTGCATTGCTGTTCCTGTCGTCACCGTGACCTTGTGGTACCAGGTGGTACTGACACTAATTTAATTTTCCGGCAAAGGTGAAGACGGACTTACAGTCCATGAATATTCGCTCGTTTGAGTCGCTTTTTCTTCATTTTCCAACAAATGACTTGATAGGGCTATTACATCATCGCTCTGAGATATTTGTAACTAATACCACTAGTGGCCGTGTCGTCATGTCACTCAATAAGTCCACATGAACAGCTACAATAAAAGCGTGGCTGGGATACAAATCATCACAGGGATCGCTTTTGGTTCGTGTGATGTTTCGGAAATATGCAGTCTTTATATCTGTCTGTGAGATCATGTGGATTCTTGTCCGTACTTCGACATCGTTTTACATCACAGTTTTAATGTTGCGTTTAATGGTTAGCTGGAAACACTGAACGGCTTACTTCAACATGAAATAATTTTGACTACATTGTTACCAAAACCCTCTGAACTGGAGCGATATGCAAGAGGTGGGAAAAATTGACATCTGAACACTAAAAAGCAACCATATGACTCTACAGAAAAGCATCCCTTGGCACCTAACATTCAGATCCGATAATGCGGTGGATTCTCGGACGTAGCCTTAGTATCGCAGCCGCGCTTTTATTGCGAGGATTCATATAGAGACTATGGAGTATCCACACGGCGCCTAGCACCGGCTTAAGCGGAATTATATACGCTAGATCAGGAGCTGTGATGACAGGTCAGCTCAAACAATTCATCGGATGTTAATAGATGAGCATCGTTGACGTCTGATGGAGTAAACGCCTAAACATGTGGTAAACCTGGTAAATGCAAGAACACCCAGACAAACTAACCTTTCATGCCCGACGTCGTACGGCTTAAATTTCCCACCAAAACAATAAACCTACATATATTTGTCAACTGACTTGTACAGAGGGCGGGCATCGAGACTAACAGTCCACCAGCAGATTCCTACCATGTACAGGTAATAAATTGGAGCGATATGCAAGAGGTGGGAAAAATTGACGACATCTGGCGAAAACGCAGCGAGAAAAACGCAGCGTCACAGCAGCATGAGCGCCATTCTGAATTCACTCATGATCCTCTACTGGTGAGTTTATAGGTTAAAAGTTCCCGTCATGTTCCGGCTAATACTTTTCCTTCTGTTAAGATAGAGGATGGAAAATGTTGTGGTGATGAGGGGGGGGGGGGGGGGTCATCACGCCCCAGGGCTTGTAGGATTAATCAAAACGCAAACAGTGGAAAATATTCCAAAGGTTATGTCCACAGGTTACAAATGCTTCCCGGCTGTCATGCCTATAACTTTTTTTTAGGCCGCGGGCTTCGCCCTTGCCCTAAAATATAAACTTTCCCACACTAACCGTGCGTAAAATAACCATTGAGCACGCCTATGAAAACATCATTTCTATTCTATTGCACTACCTAAATTGATTATCAACAAAGATTATAATGAAAGTTGAAAACATATTTTATATAAATTTTAGTTTATAAATTTAGGGCGCGGGTTTCGCCCTTGCCCTAAAATATAAACTTTCCCACACTAACCGTGCGTAAAATAACAATTGAGCACGCTTATGAAAACATTATTTCTTAATTATCAACAAACAACGCAGCACAGACTAAATTATATATATGAACACAAGCTAGGATCATGAGAGAGAGAAACAATCGAGTTTTTTAATGATATCGACAAAATATCACGATATTTTGATCATCAAGCCACTGGGATCTTCTCAGTTCAGCAATTTTTTAACGAGTCATCTTCGGGTTGATATTACCATAGTTAGCCGTATGTACTCATTAGTGTGAGAGTTATTCTACACACTGTCTATCCTTCATCAGCACTTTATCGCATTTCCATAGCCTGTAACATTATCGAAGAACGGCTTCTTCGCTAATAGGATAGATACATTTGCAACGGATAACACTGGTTAATGTGATATTTTGTGTGGACACAACCCTTGTCAAGAGATATGCCAATTGTTCTGGTTGTGGGATTTCTCTCATTAGAGTAAATCTAAATTACATGTACAATACGTCAGTCAATTGTATTTTGATCTGTACTATTATTCAATAGTTAAATTTACTGCAAAACAGATTATTCTGGGATGAGCCCGCTATCCCAAGCCAGCTAATGTCTGTGACTTGCGAATCCTTTTTACACACATACTTAACCCTATCTGGCCTCGGCGATTTGGGGGTGCATGGCAGAGGGGATGATTCTGTCCCTCTAAATATGATAGTTATCTCGGAGACTATGGAGTTGAAAGTTGTCTCACTATACCGTTGTGTCATGTTCTATCAGAAAATGCAAAAAATACCCAAGATGGTCACAATGATAGCGTCACAGTGACGTCATTTCCCAGAATCCACAGTTTCGGTCGATTGTTTTGTCCCATTTGTCTAAACTTTTATTATTCTTCTCAAAAATTAAATTATCATCATTGACAGTCAATGAAAATGAATATATTGTGTAGAATATCCCAGTGCGGGCGTCAGATCTGATAATTGTCGGGCGGCCTTCGTTCAGGAATTGTATTGAATTATTGAATAATCAATTCAGCAAGTAATGGCAGACGACAGTCAAGAGCTTTTAACATCGCATATGAAGCCGTGTGGATGTTCCTCCAAGATCTCACACGAGTACACACTAAAGTCACCATGCTATCTATGTTGACAGCTGAATCAAATGAGGAATGTAAATATCCTAGGAGCGAAGTGTCTGTAATGGTTTGTAACGGTTTATCTAAGAGTGAGTTATAAAATTTAAGGGCTACAGTAGAGTAGCTGACTGGAATAAAGTCAATAGTTTTCTCGAAAGCAACGTTTTCCTTGAGTATCGGCGAAATTTTCAATATTTAATTTTCAACAAAAAAAAATCGCTCAGTTTTCCTTTTTGTTCAGCTGAACGAGCGTTTTGCTACTCACGCATATGCTGGAGATTGGAAATGCGCAGAAATACCCTTGGGGAAGTTAAAGGTATCAACCGTACCATCAAATTGGTTATGTCATGGATTACTTCGAAAACGTGGGATATTCAGGGTGAGAAGTTAAGAAAGACAGTTGGTCTAATGGGGAATTGGTGCTCTTGTATAAACAAGGTCTCGTCTCTTCGTTTCCTTGCACCTGATGTCCATCATTAGCTTGAGGATTACACCTGATCACGTTATTGATCAGCAACAAATGAGACCTACAGAGGAAAACGAGTTTAAATATTAACTAAATACAAAGAGGCGATTGGTTGATACTCCTCTAGCATTGATTTGGAACATGCAATGTTATGGTTAACTGAACACACTGAACGGCGTACTCGATGTATCGATGATAGCCTAAGTAAGAGATGTTTCGCGTTTCACTATCATTCAGATCCGTGTAAAATAAGTTTATTTAAGTGTTAAAACGATGGTGAAGTAACTCTAAAGGGAATGATTACCAATATTCAAGCTTGAATATCTTAGCCATTATCTGGAGACCCCTATAGTGATACACTGGGAAATTGCACTGAATTTAGTATGGAAAAAAACTATACATGGAAACTCCCAAAAGTAACTCCCAAAGTACCTTTTATTTCAATAAAACGTAGTTGTCTATGAATTATTTTGACAATTGATTACATGACCACAGAGATGTCGCGCTGATATAACTGAAACTAGCACATGTTTGATACTTCTATTTCACAATAATAAAGTATGGTAAAGTGTGAACGCCACCCTTGGGGACAGATATAAGGCAATTCGCTGTCAGATCTAAATTCCTATCCCATAAATGTATTTACTTGTTGAAACGATGATGAAATAATCTTAAAGAAATAATTATCAATATGAAGCTGAAATATCCCAAAGATTAGCTAATGGCATACACATGAAAATTGCACTGCTGAGTTTACTATGCAGAGAATGATTTAAATAAGCAAATAGCACTACACTATGTACACTCTCAAAAAGCAAATGTTAGATTTAACATCTAGATTATTGGAGGAGGGAAAGCATTTAGAAACTGTTGTATTCACCACTTTCAAGTGTTAAATGCAACATTTAAGCTGTTGCATCCACCACTTAAAAAGTGGTGAAACAGCAGTTTCTAAATGCTTTCCCTCCTCCAATAATCTAGATGTTAAATCCAACATTTGCGTTTTAAGAGTGTAGTGGCTAGCCCAACAAAAACTCGATCTTCGAATAACGTTTTATTCCATTTAAAATTCACACGACATAGACAATACGTCCTTAAAGGATGCACGTATGAGGTTTGTTGCGTATCTCAAATTCAACATGCCATGCCGTATGGAAAAAATGTTAAAAGTTAATAATGCTGTGCAATTTCAACTTCTTTGTGTTCGTATAACGACACATCTCACAGTAGTGTTAGAAAAATTTCCCTTATTTTCACGATTCGGTTTGCCAAAGACTTATGTACTTGGAGTATTGGGAATAGCAGGTTCTGATGAAAGTCTAATTTTCATGATGCTAAAATTCGATTTACATCCAGTTTTGGTTCTTTTCTATTATCGGCGGCATGAAGCCATTGATCCTTGAAAGTTCCCTATTATACAGGAATATTACCAACGCACGGTTTACAAATTATAGCCGTGGGTATTATGCAATTGTACGAATTCGCCAAACATGTATTTCGCCGACGTGTTGTGAAGAAATCTGGATCAAGGTGTTTGATAGACATATAGCCAATTAGTTTGAGCATTTAGTTCGAAAAGTCAGCAAAACCAGGATCTTGAAGTATATGAAATGATTTCGAAATAAAACAAGTGCACTCTCGACCTTCTAAGAAGTAGCACCCAACCTGTATGTCATGCCAATCAGGCTGTTAGCATTCAGCCTTTCTGTTGATAATATATTGATGATTCATGGAATAATGAAACCAAATGTTGGACTCGAAGTCTGTGAAATCTGACACCAGTAGACACCCCTGATCCGTAAACGCTAGGCTAAGGTATCATATTGTAACACTAACTATAATCACATTTTTTATTGTAACGAAACCGCACTATGGCTATGAAGATTTCATAATTTCTGATATTATACTTGCTTTGAACTTGTAAGTAACATCATTAGAAACACTCTTATTAAGCATCCGGCTTCATCAATGGACACAAGCCAGTATAGGTGGATTAAAATAAGCTTGGATCACACTGCAACGTAAGTCTAACTAAACAGCCTTGTTTATCCCAATCGGGTACGAACACAACTGGCATGCAGCGAGGCAGTAAAATTCAGTTATCTGCTGAAAGAGTTTCGGACAAAGCTAGCAGGGTTTCACAGTGCCACTATCGCATATTTCTGATCCAGGTTAATCGAAACACCGATTAAGTCAGCAGGCCCCGAGGGACATTTTGGTGACTATAATGGTGCCACTGTATATGTTATATTTCACCAGAAACCCAAATGAACAAAATGTATCTAAAAATGTGCAATTAACATCAGAATATAGATTTCTGTAGCAAAGACGATGTGGAGTTCAAAGCTATTTGACGTGCACCAGAAACATGCCAACGGTTGTTTGTCTTTACCGAGAAAACGTCTATATATACCCTCAAGAAAAATAAAAATTTTCCAGTTTCT
This sequence comes from Hanleya hanleyi, assembly GCA_036873755.1. Taxonomy (NCBI): domain Eukaryota; kingdom Metazoa; phylum Mollusca; class Polyplacophora; order Lepidopleurida; family Hanleyidae; genus Hanleya; species Hanleya hanleyi. The sequence continues at coordinate 41,837 of JAVTVY010014779.1, read as the reverse complement.
CTCAAATAACAAATTGGATAAGTGCTTAGAATTTTATTGGTTGCAATTTTAATTTGATTTTAGAGTTAATTACATGTTCTATTTTTCTCCAATTCCAGACCAGGTTAATGGCAACATGATGTGAAAATATTCAATTCCTATTATATATATATATATATATAGACTAAATGATCACAGTATAAACTGCCTATGTGTATGGTAAATATAGTACTAGAAAAAAGTCATGACAAACTCGGACTGATTGATTTCGCTAACTAGTTTCACTGCTTTCAGCAGTTTATCAAAGCATATATGACGAAGGGCTTCATCCTAAATACAAGGATAAAAAATTACCGATACATATTCTACAGATAATAAATCCATGTATTGCTTCATAGAATATTTACTCCATTATCCTCAGCATTGAATCGACTTGTCCATTATATCAGTGAAAACCGAACAGATAAACAAGAGCTATATGTTAATGAATTTGCTGGGCACCTTTTAGTCCTGAAACAATTTTGTTCCCTGGGTGAACGCGAACGTCAAAAGAGAAAATTAGGTCACATATCAGGACGGTCATGACCGAGGCGATTTCACATGCCCAAAGACAAATATCAGCTGTTGTTTGTCTGTAAGGCGATCACAATAATGTGGCATCAAGAAACTGTCATTCCAATATCTATAAATGATATATTAAAGAATACTTCATTAAAAAAATAATTCGATTAATGTTTACTTGAAACCCGATAGTTCTAAGAAAGCATGGTGGTAATATTAAACAAACCATTATCTAATGACAGAAGTGAATATGGTCAATGGCTGTGAAACGATTGACAAATACGTATATCATCAATGATGAAAGCGAGTTTTGAAATCATTTGCGTATTAAATGTCACGCTCTCAGTTCTGAGTGGAGATAACACCTTGGGCCTTCTGTGCTGCGCTAATTGGGCTATCTTGTCAAACCACCACCAGACAAAATGAATTGAGAATTGTTATTTGGTCAGGTTACACACGGCCTTGGTGATCATGCTCTCTCATCATCGAACAATGGTAGAATGAACGACTACTTAAATTTTCTTACGGTTCTTGTCGTTGGAATTTAGAACGAGAAACGGACGTTGAATGGACATTCCAACTTGCAAAGACGTTTGTTGAGCATTGCTCCGCCCTTGTCCATAACAATGCATTTCTAGGGGGACGGCACACGAGGCTATCGCCCTTATCCGTTCAGTCACAAAGATACTACCGTTCTTTTTCGAGCGTGGATTTATTACACTCATTAACCGTACATGTTGTCATTTAGACACGTCGGCGAATGTTTATTCCCACCCAAGTCATGTTTATTTCCATTGCACACCTCCGTAGAGTTGATAAGACAATGAAACACTTAAATCAGTTAGCACGGCAGACAAGAGCGTGTACCGCGACGTCAAATTTACCACAGCTGTCTTTTCAAGATTATGATTGTTGTGTTTCGAGCCGCAATCAGAGGGCTCCAAAGCAATTTCGCTGAGTGCAATAAAACATAATGTTGTTTACACGTGGGGGTGGGGGATTTGACTTAATGTCACACTCAAGTTTGTTTCACTCTTACGGTGACAGTCAGTTTGGTTGGTGAAGGAAGCGGGAGTACCCGGAGAGAACCACCGCCCGCCGGCAAGTAACTGACAAACTTTCACACAATGAACACCTGGGCGAGAACCCTTGCCGGTTCAGTGGTGTGAGACTAGCGGTCACCAGCGAAGCGCCTTAGACTACTCGGCAACCGAGGGCCCCTTGTCTACGCGTGTCTCCCGGTCTCCTTCAGAAATCGATTACAACCCTCAAGACGTCCAATCCCATTCCTTCACTTCGTATTCTTAAATAGCCGCCAATCTTTCAGTCTAATTAAAACAGAACTCAGATACAGCTTCACAGAAGAAAATATTAAAACAGATTTTAATCAGAGGATATCTGACATTTACAGTCGTGCCAGATTTGGTGCCATTGCGGAGATGAACAGTATGTCGATTGCATAGTTACAGAAATATATTACAAAAAACGATATAATTATTATGTTTTCTTGTAAAAATACACATTATTTCTTTAAGCGCGTCTTATTTTATGAGGACGATGGAGGCCGGGTCACCTAAATATCTAATTAACTTGTGAGAGTAGCTTTACTTCCAGAAATTATGCGGGTAGTAACGACAAACTGGTCATTGAGTCTTCGATTATCAGATGTAATACATCGATATTGTACATCCATTTTCGTTGTCTAAATGATATCTTCACCAGGAGAATCACTGCAATACACCTCAAATCAGCGCTGAATTGGGCCTTTGCTGACGAAGTTGACATGTAAATACTACTAACCCTGAACGCCATGTGAAATCACAAAATGCAGAATCAATCATGTCATTAAAATTAAACCCAATTAGGCCTACTAGTTTAGTTACATGCAGTACCGGTAGATTACTAAACCAGTTATTTATCATTGCACACCAAAATCAACACCCAAATGTCAATTTTCCGTCATTTACTAATGGTTTACAATAGCGACCGTGGATAACGGTGAAAAAGATTTCTTATCCAAATACAGTTTGACACAACTGAAACCATTATCCTGAGATATTTTCTTATCGTGAGAATGTAAACAATTTATCACTGCGCGTCATATGTCGGTGTGGATGCTAAGAATGTCCGGTGGCTAAGAATGTCGGGCTCCTATCTTCTAACCCAGCTAGGACACTTTTCTCCACATTGGGGACAATTAATGTCCGTCCTTGGTTTCAATAGAAAGGATATGAAAAAGGACACTAATCACTAGGACATTCTTATCCATCACATCGGCTTGCTGAAACAAATGTCTCCTGGTCTAACTATGACTGAAATCGAATTGCATTTATTAAATTTCTTGGAATGAGTATAACCTGCCAATATTACGTCTTCTCTCTATAATAAACTATATTATATATTCCGTTGATATATTTTAATTGTAATGAACTATCCTCCACATCGAATGTTCAATGAACAGGAATCCCGTCGATTTTGCAAATGCCGTTTATTTTGCAAAGTTTTAAAGATGAGCCGAGATGTAGTGCATTTGAAAATGAAAACCGTTAACGTTATCGGCGATCCCATGCAGTCAACAAAGGCGCTTTTTCACTATATTTCGTTCCCACAATGTTTCTCTTGGTGAAGAAGTCAGACAAGTAAATGGAAGCTGCTAAGCAACGTTTTACTTCCCGGATCGCTATATAACACCACCTCAATCGTAATCTTCATCAGATAAACACGGTTTGTCGCCACATTTCCTGTAAGATGCAGAAATCACAGACCCATAGAGGGAAGCATCTAATTACATAATTGTGTTTTACTACCCACAATCGTGTGAATCAAAGGTGATTTCAATGGTCACACACTGGCACAATTATTCCTCACGAGGTATTCTATTTCGTTTATCACCTGGTTTTCAATAAGCTATGCTTCGGATTCGGGCCTCACGAACATGTGTTATGAACAAGAACTTTATTAACGGTGTTTTGAGCCGTTAATCATTTTCGATCAGATGACCTGAAGGAATATTTCATCATCACTGTTAAATATTTACCTAAAATATCGCTAAAGCAGATGATAGGGCCGTGTGGTCATGCCATTCCAGATGTGATCATGAACATCGACGATGAAAGCGTGGCGGAAATACAAATTACCGCAAGAATTAGTGTTGTTTCTTGTCATGTCTTAGACATATGCAGTCAGTTTATTTGCCAAAGGAGTAATATGTATTCTTATCAGCACGACAGCATCTGTTCCACCAACCTTGTAATGGCGCGTTTCCTACATGTGCACAGGTGTTCAAATAGAAATACCTGGTATTTTAAACCCGGTTTTGTCAACTTGAACACCTGTGTACGTGTGCCAAGCCTATATATTACCTACTTCAAGTGAAACACATGTATTTGGAATATCATTTGAGTTTGACAACGCAGATGCATGACATAACATCGAGCCAGCATAGGAGTCCCGTGGCTCGTGTATCTCTATGAGAATATTTCGCGAAAAACCTGTATATACATGGCAGATACACATGACACTTCACTGATGAAACGATTGATTTGCATTTTAGCAGAGGGAGTTGTGAGTTGAAACGGGAGCTTTATCCTATTTTTCGACTCCATTTCCCGATTAGAAATATCCTCAAACTTCCAATTCAGTGTTATTTAATGCCCTGTTTATCAATATTAAAAAAATTGGCCGTTTTGATAAACAATCGTCTCTCATTCATATGGACAATACGACATGTATGAGTTTATAAGGGATTTGATATGTTGGAAACCATTATCTTGCCTTTTAAAAAGTGAGATTTTGTGTTAATAATCATCTGTTTCTTACAATATCAACAGTTAATACTCCACGATCTAATATGTCTAAATTGCGAGAAGGTGATTATTTAAAAACAATTGACAAAGTGTAAACGTATCTATGGTGTAAAAGTATCCTTCAAAGTGCTACATCAATTCCTTTCTAACGCTGCTCGAACAACATTTACACATTGCAAAAGCAGGTGATTCAGTAGAAACAATACTTCGCGAGAGCCGAATAATCCACTGTGTAAGTCAGTTATCGCCTTCAACTTCGGGATTTAAACACGACACAAAACAAACACAAGACATGCAGAGAAAGATAAAAACCGATAGAGTAAAGCGAAAAATCCTATATCACTATTGACTGCAGTGTAGATTCCACGTTTCAATGAGGGGCATCCTTGCTCATTCACATTCAAAAGTTGAACTGTGTTCGGCTCCCTCAACAAGTAGAAAAAAATCTGTGTTAGTGACATGGGCAAAGCTTATGAATGAACCTCTCGATTGAAATGATATATGTTTAATATTTAAAATATTTATACTTCCGAACATTATCATTTGCTTGAGGGCGAATACTTAAAAATGAATGTTGTGAGAAACAACAAAACGGCGAAACAAAAAGAGTTTACATGTGCAACGATTTCTGGTTTTATAGCTCGGATCTAAGACCTCAGAATCTTCCACGGCCTAGGTGGCCCCTGGACCCTCGCCTATTAGGGTTGTGATGTGGCTCCTCCAATCAGAAATCCATTCCGTCGTGCTTGCGTTGTAATGAACAAGTGTAGCTAGAGTAATGCTGAACATATTCTGGAAATACGATTTAAAGTCCACGCTGGTATTAAATATGCTGATTTGGAAATTGCAAGTTCATTTAGATTTTTAAGCAATCACGCAATGTGACTCTCAAGCGTGGTAACGTTAACGAGTACGGCATTATCTATGTAGAAATGGGTCTTGAATCACATCATACAGTAGCCGCACGTCCCTTCTTGACCCAATACCAACTGAATTACAGACTATGTCAATCATTATATTACATGTACCTATGTGGACGAGAAGGGCATGCTGCAGAAAATAACTTTATATTGCTATCTTCAAATTATCTACGCCATCAGAGGCCAATCAGTTATACGAAAACCAGCATCACGTTGACATTTTGAATTTTTGACTATTAGTTTTACATGAAAATACACAAAAAATTTAAGTTAGAAAATTGGATCACTTTCACTTGTCGCATTCGTTGGTTATATTTTGTTTTTCACTAGAAAAGTATTGCCTGGAGATCGGTTTTCAGTTGTCCCACGATTGGGAATTTAGTTTAGCAGGAAATATAGGTTCCCATGCACACCCCCTAAAACTAAATTCCAAAATGATTTTTAGCACCCCTAGGACATCTACTTGGAAAAATTTGATGCTGCCAGCGGCAAAAAATGTCCCACGGTATCCTAATTAACATATTTCCAAGATGGCTGCCATCCGCATCCATTAAACCACTAAGTGTCTTATGTCAGTAAATAATGAGTCGATTTTGATGAACTTGATGTCGATATTATGGTTTTCTGAGGTGCAGAATTGATTTCCAAAGTTTTTAAAACGATTGAAGGTCAAGGTCACATGATTCAGGCGAAGATCAAGATCATTTTGCTAGAAAACACTTTATTTCCATTTTTCGAATGCATTATTTTTGACCCAGCTTTCATAGGTATGGAGAGAGAAGCTACATATATGTTTACATATATATATATTATATATATATTATATATATATTGCTCATTTTCTTATTATCCCAGCCCACAAGATAATTTGAGGTCAACACCAACGGATACTTAGCGCATTGATCTGCGTGCATGTAATTAACATTTGCGGTTAGAGTAGCTCCTGAACAAGACAGCAGCAAATTCTAAAAATCATCGACAGAATCCCCGAGAAAATCGTCATCATCTATCTCCATTGTCTCTTCTGGATGTGGCTCAGCATCTTCGCTCTCTTGCTGCTCCTCATCAGTTTCAAGGTCATCAGTGTCCAACAGGTCAATGAGTGATGGGGGCAAGATAGACCCAATTGACCACACAGGCTCGAGTACCCTCTCCGCTGTTTTCAGCCATCCTTGACATTCGTCATATGGTTTGGGGCGTTCAAAAATAGGTTCAGCAGCACGCCTGTAGCAGGCTGCACGATGGTTGACTCCATGAGTGAACATGAGGGATGAGCGAATCATTGCAGGGAGGCAGGCGAACCATGTCAACCTTCGACTTCGAGTTGAGCGTGTCGTCCTCTCCAACCATCTTCTTCAGCAGATTGCTTCTTACCACGTTGACATAATTTTCACGGGCTTGACCATACATGGCGCAGATGAAAGCCTCCAACTGCTCCTGCACTTCTGGAGCCACCGTCCATGCCACGCCGAGCTGCCTGTAACATAGTACAACTACTTGAAGTAATTTGAACCAACACTTTTATGTGAATATGCAATTGTTAGTATGAAAACTTAATTTACATGAACGCCTTGTGGAACTTGGGGCTCTTCTGAAGCTTCTTCAGCGGCGTCGCCTTGCCCTTGCCCTTAAAGGCACTGGTATAGTCTTCCCCCGAAAACACATGGAAGCCAAGGAGGGTGGAACACCAATCCTTGCCCAGTTCACGTGCCAGCTCGCTGATGTTGATGAGTTGTTGGTGTTTTCCCGTACCAGTGTCAAGGTAGACAGTGAGGACGAGTTCGTGTGTATGGAGACGGAGGATGAAAAAGATGTCTGAGTCGGGTGTACGCACGACCGCTGGTTTGAAGCCGAGATTCTCGGCGTAGAGGAGATAGATAGCAATACGAGTATCGGTCTCCTCCTGGTCTGATCGCAGAGAGTGGATCTCCGTCACCTCGACCTGTAATGAAGAAGAGCACTCTGTATATGCAGAGGAAAGTTTAATATCAAAGGACCTCGTGGTACGTAGACCTACCGACTCCTACCAGGCTGACTCAATCAAGGCACAGGAAAGGCTCAGACGTGGCGTTGGTGAGAAGTTCCTCGTGGAAGGTCCCGCCACGCGGAAGCCCCAGGACTTCAAGCTTTTCCTGACCAACGAGATGAACAAGGTGCAGCTCTGCCAGCTTCTGCTGAAGGTCTGGGGACGCAGTAAGGCTGTGTCACGGCTGGAGAAGTGTCAGACAGCTGCTCTCATTGTGGAGGGGAAGGCTCATCAGCTAGTCTAATCAAATGAAGAGGTAAGATGATCTACAACCTTAGTACCACCAGGTTCTTTGATATTAAACTTTCCTCTACATATACAGAGTGCTCTTCTTCATTCCAGGTCGAGGTGACGGAGATCCACTCTCTGCGATCAGGCCAGGAGGAGACCGATACTCGCATTGTCATCTATCTCCACTACGCCGAGAAGCTCGGCTTCAAATCAGCGGTCGTGCGTACACCCGACTCAGACATCTTTTTCATCCTCCTCCTCGATACACACGAACTCGCCCTCACTGTCTACCTTGACACCGGCCCGGGCAAACACCGACAACTCATCAACATCAGCGAGCTGGCACGTGAACTGGCACCCTCCTTGGCTTCCATGTGTTTTCGAGGGAAGACTATACCAGTGCCTTTAAGGGCAAGGGCAAGGTGACGCCGCTGAAGAAGCTTCAGAAGAACCCCAAGTTCCACAAGGCGTTCATGTAAATTACATTTTCATACTAACAATTGCATATTCACATAGAAGTGTTGGTTCAAATTACTTGAAGTAGTGATTCTATCATGTACTATGTTACAGGCAGCTCGGCGTGGCATGGACGGTGGCTCCAGAAGTGCAGGAGCAGTTGGAGGCTTTCACCTGCGCCATGTATGGTCAAGCCCGTGAAACTTATGTCAACGTGGTGAGAAGCAAGCTGCTGAAGAAGATGGTTGGAGAGGACGACACGCTCAACTCGAAGTCGAAGGTTGACATGGTTCGCCTGCCTCCCTGTCAGGATTCGCTCATCCCTCATGTTCAGCGAGTCAACCATCGTGCAGCCTGCCACAGTCGTGCTGCTGAAGCTATTTTTGAATGCCCCATACCATATGACGAGTGTCAAGGATGGCTGAAAACAGCGGAGGGGGTGCTCGAGCCTGTGTGGTCAATTGGGCCTATCTTGCCCTCATCACTCATTGACCTGTTGGACACTGATGACCCTGAAACTGGTGAGGATCAGGAAGAGGGCGAAGATGCAGAGCCACATCTAGAAGAGACAATGAAGACAGATGATGATGATTTTCTCGGGGATTCTGACGATGATTTTTAGAATTTGCTGCTGTCTTGTTCAGGAGTTACTCTAACCGCAAATGTTAATTACATGCACGCAGATCAATGCGCTAAGTATCCGTTGGTGTTGACCTCAAATTGTCTTGTGGGTTGGGAAAATAAGAAAATGAGCAATATATATATAATATATATATATGTATACATATATGTAGCTTCTCTCTCCATATCTATGAAAGCTGGGTCAAAAATAGTGCATTCGAAAAATGGAAATAAAGCGTTTTCTAGCAAAATTTTCTTGACTTTCGCCTGAATCATGTGACCTTGACCTTCAATCGTTTTAAAATCCTTGGAAATCAATTCTGCACCTCAGAAAACCATAATACCGACATCAAGTTCATCAAAATCGACTCATTATTTACTGACATAAGACACTTAGTGTTTTAATGGATGCGGAGGGCAGCCATCTTGGAAATATGCTAATTAGGATACCGTGGGACATTTTTTCCCGTTGGCAACATCAAATTTTTCCAAGTAGATGTCCCATGGGTTTTAGGGGGGTGCATGGGAACCTATATTTCCTGCTAAACTAATTCTGAGGTAGAAATGGAGCGTGATTGTATCGATAATGCCGCACTCGTTAATCTTACCAGGCCTGGGGAGTCTTTATGTCCCCCTACCAACCTTTCTACCTTATCTCCGGAACGGCAAGAAATTGAGACCTGATACTCTGTGACTTTGTAGTTTATCATATTGCTGTCATTTTGAACCTATTTGCATGACCCACGAGCAGAGCATCAACGGTAAATTCAAGATGGCGGTCATGAGAGGTATCAGAGAAGTGATGTTTTTGTCATTTTTCTTCAAATTTTATGCTTTTCTGCAAGGAAGAGTGGGCAAACATCATTTAATTCACATCAGACCAGTATTTACCAATTTATCATGAAGTTTTTACGAAGAAAACACATAAATGGAAAATTCGAAAAATCAACAAAAAATCGGTCTTTTTCTGAAAATGACGTCATCAAAGCGACCATCTTTGATTTGTTTTACATTTTCTGGTAGAGCGTGACCCAAGGGTATGGCCTGGCAAGTCTCAGCTCCATAGCTCAAGGAATAAGTACATATTTAGGGGAGAGGGCGAAATGACCCTCAGGCCTGGATGAGTCCCAAGACGCCCAAGCCAGATAGGGTTAACAGACGAGATATGTATACACGATATGCAGGGTTTCTGGAATATTGCTACCAGAAGACACATGCAGTTAATTATGTCAACAGTTTAAATCACCTATATTGTCGCACAGTCGAAGTGCGAGTAAGCTTTTTGTTTTATAAAAATAATCGCGTCTCGTGGGTTATCCTTCCACCTTTCACGAGAACAAATATTTATGCTATTCAAACTCAACAGTGCAATATTCTATTTATTATTTATAGAACATTATTTTTCTTATCAATTTTGTAATATTAGATATCGTGGGCTGTCTTTTGAATTAATTTTCTAACACAAATTACGTCGGATTTTATTTTGTTTATGGCGCGGAGAAATACAAAGGCATTAGCCAATGGAATTGAAGAGTCTCTGAAGTCACGTGCAACTGTCAATCAAGCGGTTTTGAGTCGAAAGACCGATCGAAGCGAGAAGAAAAAATCCTCTTGAATTTAGAAGAGTTTACAGACTTTCAGTTTACCCGACAGTGAAAGGAAGGCAAGTTCTCACGAAGGGCAATGACACGTGGGCCTGCTGATAGCTGTCTACATCCTGGTCCAGTTGAGTTGAAGTGAAACCGGAAGAACGGGCAACAAAAACACAACACTCGACTCGCGACTGTGTCGAACACACATGGTCGGATAAACACGACAAACCGCAACTTCAAGCTCTCCGTCTGGGTAACTGTATGTGGAAACCGCTATGCAGCAGATGAGAAATCAACTTTCGAGCTACCCCACTTGTTTGTAGATCTTTGGGTTCGAACGTAACTGAAGCGTTTTCCTACTGGACATACTGGAAGTTTGCGTGTTTCTGCATCATCTTTGCGAAAGTCTAAGGACCCAAGGTGGTTAGTAACTTTATTTCTACTCACATCAATATTAATTGTGCATTCTTGGTTGGCGTAACAACTGTTATTTTATGTCGAAGGAGTCTAAAAGCTTACTTACTGCGAAAGTCTAAAAATAGACCTGACATCACGATATCAGGTCATATCGTCCAAGGCCAAATCGCCCAAGACCATTGAAAAAAACTTCGCCCAAAGATAGAGACAGATCGACAAACGATTGAGGCCGATCACTCAAAGTATTTTATAGATCGTACCAGAGTAGAACGCAGCGCTGCATGGATATGTTAGCTAACGTTTAAATAAAAGATATATTGAATTTTATATATGAAATGATCTGTATATATATTCATTCCATGACGAAGTTTTGAAGTGTTATGAATTGTTGGCAAGCATTTCCAGAATGAAAGTAGTGAAAGAAGTAGTTCCGGCAACGTCACTGCCAGGTCAGGGGTCATATGTACTCAGCAGTTAGATAACAAAAGTGTTATTTAACTGCAAAAGTGTTATCTAACTGCAATGAAAATATCACTTTTAAGAGTGAAGAAAATATAAGGATTTCACTGTTATATAAATAACAATTCATTTATATCATTCACAGCCTCGCTTATACAGGGATTATTAATATTGTGTGAATGTCATTGCGTTCAGATACACCAACACCAGTCGCAGGAAATCTCACACAGGCACCTGATCCATGCAGGTCTGGTCAACTGGTCGTTTTGAACTACGGTATTATAATCAGTGGACAAAGTAGCGGTTATGATTAATATTGCTCTTAAGCCCGGCGCACACGAGAGCTATCAGCTGAGCTGACCGCCTCAATTGCCGGTCAGCTCAGGGGCTAGCTCTCGTGTGCGGGCAGTTTTTGGTGAGTTTTTGGCCTCGCGAGGCCGGGGGAAAAATATCAAACTTGTTTGATAATTTCGCCTCGCGAGGCCAAATCCTCAGCGTGTGCGGCGAACGCAAGCCAACAGCTCAGCAGTTTTACCGGACAGGCCAATGAATCGCATGTTATTTTCACTCGATTCATACGCTCGACTCTTCAAAATGGACTTGAAGAAGACGTTATGCGGGAACTGAAATCAATTTCTTGAAACTTTTGCTCACCGTGTGCGCTGAAACAACAAGAGAGCTAGCCGCTGAGCTGACAGGCAATTGAGGCCGTTAGCTCAGCTGATATCTCTCGTGTGCGCCGGGCTTTATTAGACATACGCGTCTATAATTCGAACAGATGTTCCCTGCGTCTCAACGTTATAGCATTGTATCGAAAGTGGTGCTGAGTTCCCGATAAACACCAGCGAACACCTGCAGAAATCTGTCAAACCACGTTGTCGGCAGGCGGGGATAACTATAGTAAGCGCGCACCTATTTGAAACTTTTCCACAGTTTGCAACAATGTTCGTACTGACCAGCTGGGAAGTGACGCCCCATTCAACACTTTATTTGATCAATGTGGAAGGCACACGCGAACATATTTTATCCAATATTGTAGAATTTCATAAAAAAAAATCGTTGTGCATCTCCGAATCGAAAATAAAGACCGAGAAAGTTAGTTTCAAATTTCCGAGATAAATACTAGTTGACACTCGTTCACCAGTTTAGACCCTCGGCCTGCGCCCTCGGGTCTGAACTGGTGGACGAGTGCGACCACGGGTCTAAACTGGTGGACGAGTGCTAATTGGTGTTTATCTGGGAAATTTGAAACGAAATTCCGAGGTCTTTATTTCCTAAATATATTATATATGGCGCTTTGAATTCATTGTCATTGTATGCATATTTGGAATGAATGCTAGCTGTCGTATGAGCAATGTATATCAATTATTGCCGTGGAAATTCTTTTATGGACGAGGGCTGAATAATGAATGTCGGAGTGAATGCCTATGTCACGGAGGTATTGTCTGATACCCCAGCGTAACATAATAGAGATCAGTGTAGCAAAACTGAGAACATTATGCTGTCAAGTATGAGGCAATATGATATTCGTGACACATGGTTGCTGAGCTTTCTGGGTGTTTCCCGTGACGCTAGCGTGTTCTGACAATAACGGTCTGCCCAGTGTCTTAATAATGTAACTCTGTGAAGTCTTTAGCCGAACGAGACGATTAACCACGTACTCTGAAATTCTATTTGAAAGCGTCCAAAATTTTGTCATATTGCTATTTCTTGAAAACCATCTATACGTGGTATACTGTCGATAATAACTTACCTTATCCTGAACAGAGCGTGCACCAAATATATCCACCATGATGAAAGGAGTTGTTCGCTATCGATGGGGTTTTTCCCTTCTGCGTCGCTCTCTGTTGGTATATGATCTCGCTCCAAGCCGGGCGTTTATTGTGACGTAATGCTCAGGTATTTGTATTTCCCAACTCCTTGTCAGCTCAGCGGGGCCAGTTTTATGGTTCATATTCTCATACATTTTAAACTATTGTGGATCATTGACAATTTGTAAAATTTTACCTTAATACTTGCCCGTTCTTAGTTACAACTTTATCTTTATCTGCTCTCAGTGGAAATAGTCTCACGAAGAAATTACATTTATGTGTACCATAACAATAATTTGTTTGCTTTGCTGGATTGTTACAATATTCAACGTCCTGAAAAAGTGGTGGTTCTATGCATGTGTGTGGAACTCTATTCACGAATTATAATAACATATTCGATTTTTTGCGTTGGCGGTAGACCGTATGTATTTCACGTCACTATTGAACGTTGAAGTCCAAAATCAAGATGAAGAGAAAAAGATAAAAATGAAAATATGTTTTATGATCTGGGATTAGAACCCAAAAGTTGGCATTTTTTTGTCCGTAGTCCGACTCTGTATCCATTCGGTCAAACAGCTGTACCATTTTTAACTGGAGGAATCATATGCCGAATGGTGGTGAACAGAACATTCGAAGAGTTTGGACATATTTCTATGTTATGACACCTTTAATCAAAACGGTTTTTTTTCAGTATCATTTAGGATCAAACACACCGAATTTGGATATCTACGACTCATATTGTCATATTGTACAGACGAATGGAATTCCCTCCAAGAATGTCACCAAAATTGCAAAAGCAAACAAATGCCTATTTTCTAATTATGGTAATATTGTTTTGACTCATCTCTTCTCGCTGAAAATTCAGAATACGAAAATTCTGTATTTTCACTCTCAATATTATAACTTTCGACGTGAACACGAGGAAATTATATTTTCGGTTTATAAACGCAACATAAGTAAGAAAGAAATTGCGGTCAAACCGAACACCTCCTTCCAAGTTCTCGTCTAAGTCATGTCATTAAATAACTTCCTGGTTTGAGCAGGTGGCGATTGCTAGGACCTTTAATTACTACACACCGAGGCATTGGTCATTTATTCACAAATGAGGCAAATGTGGACAAAATAGCAACGATATGTAGGGCACCTCCACTCACCAGTGAATTGCAAATGAGGCCGTCGTAATTAACACGGACTACTTTATCAATGGTAGAAGAAGTAGAGCTATCGCCAGATGATCAGAATGTCACTGACATACATATGGTACTGATGTGGGCTTAGGACAAGAGTAGGTCAAACGAAACAGAATGTGGCACAACCTGCACGAAATAGCTCGGCGATTCGCAGACAGTGTGGTAAATAACATCTGATCCCGGACCCACCACTCAACATTTGTATTATGCCAGGTTAATAAAGTTGGAACTCTCATGGCGAAAGCCGGATGGTACTCGTATAATGATGAGCTGGGAAATAAAGTTGACATTTCTCCCCAATTCATGTTACACAGACAGTGGACCCCGTATTGTGTATTGACCTTCGCAGAAACTCTGTGATTGACTGGATGTCATAGAACTTCCTTCAAGAGCCAATGAAACTGCCGGATTTCTACTTGAAAATTCAAATCGACCAATCAAATGTTTCCAAAACTGGAAGATATTAATTGATAAGATGGATTATCTATAACAACCTATTGACGGTAATGTTACAGATCGTCTTGAAATCAGTACATCTGTGGATTTCCACTTTATTTCCAAACGGCCTGGGCCAACTACAGATGGCCTAGACCGACTGAAAATTCCCAGTTGGACTACACAATCTGCATCCCAGATGGTCTGCAACAGTACCAGTGCAGAACTGCTGGAAGAAGAAGGATTGAAGGAAAATTCATTGCAAATTCAGTTTAATTAAAGAATACCTGTGATAAGGATTATACAATGAATCATCATGATTGCGTCCATCTATTAGAACAGTTGTCCGCTTCTCTCATTCAGAATACAAACTTTTTAAAATACATTTTCAGGTTATCCCTGTCTGGAGTTAGTGCTGACCCAGAAGCGGAAGTTTATTCGCAAGTGCCTTCCAGAACTTGTTCGTTTCAATATATGAGATTTTATACAGACTCGGCCACAATGGTTGGTGTATTGGTTAAAGGAATCGAAACTAAATAGAACAGTGTAGTTCTGGCGAATCAGGTTGATTCTTGGGTATTTCGTTCTATGGTTTATGAATCTCCACCTGTCTTTTAGCTTTGTTCGACGATCTGCATGTATTGGAATTCGAATAGTGCACTATTTCAGAGGAACTCTCATTCATCTATGCAAATCCCTGGGAACCACTATGCGAATAAGAAGTAATTTTGTCCCATGAGAAAGTGGCACTGCTAACCATTTTGAATCAAAAACAATTTGAGACCACATCGTAGTCATTTAATGTTGATGGGTATGCTGACTTTATGCCTTGGACGCCAATCGATGACAGGAAACGCCACGTTTGACGTATTGAGATAGTCTGGAAGCTGGTCGGTCGGTCGTTTCATCATGTTGATGTTGACGAGCTCGGCTTTTCTTCTCCAACTTGTGGTAAGAAGGTTTTTGGTTGACTTGTTTGCCTTGAACGTGAAGAATCAGGTGCAAACAGTTGCCATATGTGATGGGTGATACAACGTGCCGAACATAATCTGAAAATCTGACAACCTAATCTCACATCACAGCAAAATGTAACGTTTCAGAAATGCACACGGGCGGAACATCATTTTTTGCATTCGGGTAGGGTTTGCATGCAAGGTAGAAACTTTTTGCACCTGTACGTCAAGGTCGCATATTGGGTGTTTCCTTAAACCTATTATGTGAAAACCATAACCCGTAATCCAAGGTCCTTAGACTTGAAGCTCATGGAACACTTGTGAAAGGTGATGGATCGTGTATATAAATTAGGGGTATACACGTGTTCAGGGGCGGAGCGATTCGAAACTGAATTTTTGAAGAAAAAAAGACAATAGCCAGATTTCATTCGTAACAAAACCTTGTGAGTTGCATACCATGGCGTTTTACGCCAACAAGTGAATTTCGACGTGAAAACGCAGCATAACGAGGAATATGCAGAGAGTAATGACAGTTCATCTGAATTCCATAGATTCTAATTCTATATATTGTCGAGCAAAGCTCAAAATAACAGGTAACACTTCGGCGATTCATGAACCGTCAAAAGAAACATCCAAGAATCAATCTGATTTGCTAGAGCTACAATGTCCTGTTAAATATTGAAGTATTTCACCATTCTTGGCCGAGTGTGTATTCCAATTATCCGATTATTATTGTTCAAGCCTTTTGCAATATTGCCTAATCAATATCTCCATGTTGTTAGAAACTGTATTTTGGTTGGCACACATGCGCTTGCGCATGTACGGAATGTGTAGAACAAACAGTTGTTATAAATTGTAACTAAGGCTTATTTTGACCTTACATAACGATCGCGATACAAATTAATCATTACAGCTTTGAAGAAACGTGACTGAGTCGTGGAACAAGTTAACTGCAATCAGACAGTGGAGTTCGTCATTTATTACTTTCTCATTATTCTGCATTGACAAAGTCTGTAATTAGTGTACTTATTTCCGTTACGGCCAACCAGCATTGTCGGTTATCAGATAAACACGTCAGATAAATACGGCGTTGTAGCGTATATGTGTGCTCTTTTAAAACAGTTCAACATAAAGAAACACGTTGACCAAAAAGCGATACGGATTAAATGCACATGTGCGCCTTGTTTTTCGGCCTGATGCAGTCAAAGGGTTTTACACTGACAATTTGGGAGGTGGCAAACTCTGCTAATTGGTGAATGATATACACGTTCATGAAGCAGCTCACAGCAAAAGGATGGGTAATAATAAATGAATACTGGACACTATAAATGTCCGTGAATGCAAAGAATTGCATTTAACTAGGCAGTAAATGTCCATGTATATACATGCACACTCTATACAGCATAATCAAACTAAAGTTGTATTGGAGTTGTGGAAGATAGATTTACAGTTTATTCCCGCTGACTGATAATTAGTTGTATCATAACAAGATATTCCGGTAATCTCAAGATTTGCACAGTTTGGAGAACAATAACAAATCTCCTGAACTATATGCAGACACATTGATGAAAAATGGTCCCTGGCATCATGCAGAGGCCACAGTTAGTAATTCCTCTTATCTCGCCCGCAGCAAGCCATATAAAAATCCCGGATATGTCACTAGGACATCTGCTGTACATGTTTTGCTACTTTCAAACCGAGAAGCTAAGTATGACTGGAAGGTGAATTCCTCTTGCAAGCGGTGGTGTGTATGTGCCGCTTTAATGACTGAAGACCTAGAAAGACCTAAAGGCGAAGCGTTTAGCCGAAATAGTGGACGAAAACAAAACGCTTTGCTGGCATTTTTGTTAGAACCTGGGAACTATTATGCAGGATGTCATTCTTGACCTCGTATGGGTGGATATCCATCTCAATATTTGGATTTTTTGGACGAACACGTCAGGTTTGAACATATTCAAAAAATTCACCATTTCTCCGCTTTGGCAGTTCTACAGATAATCTACAGAAATAATATAAAATCGGTATTACAAGCGTCTGGTCCGTCATTCATAATTCAGCCGTCGTCCATTAGAGAATATCCGCGTCCATAATCCAAAGACCTGTTCTATATTCCATATAACAGTATTAGCACCAAATTCAAAATGACAATCATAGTATACATAAACATAGGCTTGTTTCCTGCAAGAGAGAAGCGGTCAACAATTTTCAATGATGCCGGCAAGACATCCTGATGTTCCAAAAATATCAAATCCGTATCGCTGATCAGTATTCTTAATCCATAATATTCGTTTTAAAGACGTCATCTAAAGAATGATGTATCTCAGTCACGCTTCGATTGGGACTGTTCCTATGAGTACCATGAGGATCTTGAAGTACATGCGTTCATACGGCCCCTAGCCCCGGGTTAAGCGGAATTGGACACAAGTTACGAAACGTAACGCCATAGATCTTGCACGCTACGCTCGTATTTTGCTATCAGCATGCGATATGTATCGCCAAATTTGAGAAACTTTGAGTGGAGACGCTTGGTGGTGTTGCCCTGTTTTATAAGTTTCTGCAACAATGTTTTGTGACGTTGAATAATATCGTCACATTTAACACAGGATCTAGCAAATGCTACTAGGCGTGATATGTATACGCCATATGCAGGTCCCACTGGAATATTACTGTCCAGAAAGGGATAGTTTACGATGTCGAAATTGTAATCAATCAGTCGACGAGAGAGAAGGCCCGCCTCATTTTTCCTTCAAACCCAGTGAAGGTGGATATATATCCTTCACTGCGTCATTTATGTAGCGATTATCCACAGCGAGAAGATCGTCTATATAGCGTTGGTAAATGAGAAGGAACGGGCTTTGAATGGATCGGTTTTTGAAAGCGCCTGCATATAGTCATATTTATAAGAGAACAGATATAGGTCAGCCAATAGGGGTGCGCAATTAGTACCCATTGGAATACCGATATGCTGTTGATATATTGTGTTGCCAAATTTCACATAGATATTTTTATTGAGAAATTCAAGCAACTCTACAAACAAAGAAACATCCCATGAATGATATCTCGTTTATGTAGTAGAGCTAACGAATGCTTTATGGCTTCCGGCATTAATATATCTACGGTCAGTTTTCTTGAACACAGATACTATTAATGAACTTAGACGGTCAATAAGGTCCTGATGAGGGATTGTGGTATAGAGAGTCGAGAAATCCCATGTGGATGCATGTCTATACGGTATGTGACCTTTAGCATCAAGTTCTTCCGTAAGACATTTTGAGTTTTTCAATATCCACATATATTCAACGCCAGAGTTTTTAGAAATAGTAGCGCAATACCTTTCCCAACATGCTTTTACCTCATGAAGGGCCCTCGTCAACAGGGTCGAAAGAAACTTGGTGGTGCAGCTTCTACAACCAGCTATGAATCTAGCTTTGTATGGTGATTTATGCATTTTGGGAGTCCAGTATACTTTTGGTATATCGTTATGTTTGGTTGGAAGAAAAATACTTCTTTCCTTGAGAAACGTTTTGTGATTGTTAAATAAATCTTCCAGAGTAAATGCAGTTTAAGAGTAAGTAGACGTATTTGATGACGATATGTTTACACTCAATTCTTCAACCAGCACCTGGTAATAGTAATATTTACATATGAATATTATATTATTTGGATCTTTGTCTGCTGGGACTATGACGAATTTACTCTGGAGATTTGCTAGAACGTCTTGCGAATTGGGGCTTCTCAGTACTTGTTTTGCTTGGGGAAGGGTACTTCTGTCAATATGGCGGATTGTTTCAACGACCTTGCTCTTGGTGAGGTCCAGCCAATCATCGAGTACTGTAGGTTCAACTTTTTCTCGCTTAGACCAATCAATAACTTACTGTTCCAAAGCAGACAGGACTATCTTCTGGTCGGTCTTCAGATTTATATTTCTCGGCTCTATATTTAGGTCCCTTCATCAGGAGTAATCTTAGGTCCTTATCACTCACCACATCAAGGCCACCAGTCACAACATGTTTGCATGGTGTATAGATAAAGTTCGACGATTCACAATCACAACTATAGCCCCCCGACGTGTATAAGTTCCAGTCAAACTCCTTGACAGCATTAGAGTAATTGAATATTTTGGTGGCTATAGATTTAGTATACTTATATGAAATGCAAGGAGGTTCTGTGAACTTAAAATAGTTTGGTACAGGATGAGAGTTAAATTAATAATGTCCAGTCCTTTATCTAAGTAGTTGAGTTTCAAGAAAAGCCGATCTTGGGATGTTTCGATTATGTTCACTGAACGATACAACCGAAAATACGCTATATCTTGACATAGTTTACTGATTTTTGGTGGTACTATATTTCCTGAAGACGCAGATTGTTGTATATCTCTGGCTATTTGATCTAAAGCTCTCAGAGGTAACGCATACAGAACCGTACGTAAGCTATGTGTACTATTGTGTGTGTTAGTTAACCCCATTAAGTAATTTAAAGTGATATGATCGTGAATCATCGCACTATTAAACTTGCTCCAACCATGGCTGCGATGTCTCCGTTGATGGGCTTTAAATAGTTGGGTAATATTGGATATATTTGAACGGCGGTTTGTAACATTGCCGAACCCACTGACATTATCATTTAAACCATACGGAAACACTGATCCAAGTTCTAGCATCCAGAATAGTTCCCGCTCTCGGATTTTTCTCTCAGATCCAAACGGGGAATCCTTGGTAGATGGATAGACGACGTCTATGATCTGAATACTAAAGTTGTCCCAGCCATGGGCGGATCCAGAGAAATGCTTATCTATAAGCAATTGCTTTTTCCTAACGGATTTTGTGTGACCATTCGCCCTAAGATGGAGTCTTTGGGTGGTCTTGCCAACATACTGTTGACCGTACTTCTTAGAGGAAACTAAATACAGTTTGTAGTAGAACAACTAAGATCAACATAAGAGTTTACAGAATATGAGTTACCAGTTAACGGGGAACTAAATGACGCTGAAGTATTAAAGAGTGGACAGGTGAGACATCCACGGGGTCCACTTATAGAAATCTTGAAATTATTACATGTAAAATTCGGTGCTAAACAACCATCAAGCGCAATGTTACAAGGTTTGATGTCGTGACCTTGCTTTGCGGTCAGAAATATATCTGTCATTTGGATTGAAAAAGGTCTTAGTGCATTTCGAACTATTAGAGACTCGGCCGAGAAACCTGCACTATGAGGTTCCTCGGGTCTGTCTTACTATATTTTCTTTCTGTTGTATCTATTATGGGTGTGCAGGGGCCCGGTCTCGGGGACAGCTTGTCCACCAGCAGAATCCAGGCATACACAGGTTAAAATTACAAGCGTCTGGTCCGTCATTCATAATTCAGCCGTCGTCCATTAGAGAATTCATGTTCTCTATCGGTATCGCTAACCAGTATTCTTAACCTATATTATTTTCGGTGTAAAGTCGTAATCGAGAGAATGATGTAGCTCAGTCGTTGTAAAGTATTAATCTAGAGAATGTGTAGCTCAGTCACGCTTTGATTGTGACTGCTCATATGAACACCTTGAGGATCATGAAGTTGATGGGTTCATACGGCTCCTAGCTCCGAGATAAGCCTAATGAGACTCAAGTTACGAATAGTATCGCCATAGATCTTGCAATCAGTTTCCATAAGATGTGGAAGTAGATACAACTTATGAAACGTACAAGATCTTGTACGCTACGCTCGGCACCGTAATATGAGATGAAGCGTGCCTGAGATTCTGGTTATCTTTCCATAAGTCGATAAATCTGAGTCCGTTTCTATGTTTAATTAGTGTATATATGAATTTAGTAAATTTATTATTCTTCTACTATCGTGACGTCCGCAACAACTAATGTATTATGTACATAATAATAATCTATATGTAATAATGTGATGTCCGTGAGCGGGATTGGCGTTCTATAAAACCGCTCATGATATCTTTCACTTTTTTGGCAGGGTATGTGACCGTGTCGGTTAGAGCAGCTTTCCTTAATGATCAAGTGATGGTGTCATATTCTATGTGTGATGGGGATACAATGTCGTGGTGGTGGGTAGTCTTACTGAGAAGAGTTACATGATCCTCATATTGCCGTATTTCGACTGCATTCATCCCAAACACATCGGAGGATCAAGAGAGATTCCTGTGCTGTTTTGTATCTTAGCCGCGAATTATTGTAGCAGATCATGAGGACATCCTGACCACTCGGCCCCTAGCATCGGCATAAGCGGAATTGGATAAGAGCAAATTGTGTAATAGCTCTGACAAATACATCTTAAGTAAACTGATTATTTGTATCACCGTCAGGTGTAAGAACGGCTTATTGTAATTTGAGAAAGTTCTTATTCAGAACACCTATCTGGAAGTTCCGACGCCACACAAGCGCTTATTCCACCGCCACATTGTTAGCATATAGTTCAAAATGGCTATAGCTCAAAATGACTGTACTGAGGGTGATTCTCGAGGCATCTGCAAAATTTCACCATGTAAAGATATACAGGGGAAAATACTGGCGTACTCACAATAAGTAACATGAACTCTCATGGCAATACTCTGACTGCATTCCTCACAAAGACATTGAATGACCAATACTGATTGCTGCGATGTGTCCATTCAAAACCAATCTTTGATTTCTTACTTGAGGTGATTGGCATTCTTGCATATCGCTCTAATTCTCGGAATTCATTCCATGCCAATTTGTTCAAAATTGGAATGATATGACGCGTGTATTGTTTGAATGCTAAGTTCAATATTTTTTAGATTCATTTCGTAGTTCAGAGTAATGTTAGGCCACAGCTAATAGCCAGGGATTCATGCCACAGCCCGTTACGCCACAATATTTATCGGTCCATCCTTCATGTAAGGGATCACGAGAGCAAATCACTGTGATTTGTTGAAAGAGATCATCAGACAGAATCACGAAGAGAGACCAGCACGGTGGTCATGGTGGTGGTTCACTATTATTTTCCAGTATTGCATATCTGTCACTTTAAATCCCTCAGTTCATTCTACATGTACATCTCTTATTTTACGATGCGAAGCACACGCCACAGTGAGTTGCCCCATTACGTGGATATCTATAATATTCATTCCTTTAAAATATTTAGCCATGTCAGATACGCTAGTTTGGTACTTCGCTGAAATTTGCCTTCGAGACAAGCAGGCCATATTGAGTCGCCACCCTTTGAAAGACAAAATATCATTTCCCAAGATACGTAATTTTGGTATTCTGCTCCCATTTTGCTTTGAGACAGACAAGCCATATTGAGTAGTCCCGTCTCAATATTCACTTTTAACTTTTTAGTGGTGTCAGATATGTCACTTTGATTTCCCTCTCATTAGTCCTCTTTTAAATATATGGTTTGCAAATCGGTCAATTTGGTCTAACTCAACTATTCTGCGAAGGATACGGCACATTGACTTGTCCCTCTTATTTATATGAAATCTCATTTCTAATTATCTCCCCTTTGGGATTTTTAGCCACGTCACATAGGCATTTCTCGAGATCTCCCATTTTGCTTCGAGACTGACAAGTCACACTGGGCAGATAATGAAGGAATGTAAACTCCCAATATTCACTCGTGACTTTTATTCATGTCAGATACGCCAGATTTGATTTTCCTCCCATCTTTCCTCCCTAATGATTTGTACAACCCCGCACACACTTTAAGTTAGCTCGAATTAAATTTATAATTTTCTCTCATTCTGCTTTGAGGCAGACATATAGTCTCCGATGGGTAAATAGAATGCAATTTCACAAGATTCGCCCTTGAAATTAAGTCATATCAGATACGCCAGTAGATTTTCCTCCCGTTTTCTCTCTCTTGAATGTCAAAAAGCTCGATGGTTTTCCCTCCTATTTTACTTTGCGAAGGGTATGCCACATTGGGTTGTTCCCATTACGTAGATTTATAATTTAACTTTTTCTATTCCATTTTGCTTCAAGACAGAAGAGCCATGTTGAGTAATCCTTCTTCGATCGGTAGTCATTTCTCGCGCTAGTCATGTCAGGTATGCCAGCTTGGAATTTCTCTCCAAGTTTGCCTTGATAAATTTTCTCATCTTTGTATTATTAGATAAATGCCATTCACTTATAGTTTTTCTAGGTCAAACAAGTGCATGTATAGAGTGTATAATTGTTTTAACTCCAGGGGGACAACTCAATATGCCGTGTCTGTCTCCAATCAAAACGGGAGTGAAATCCTAAACTCTCGCATCTGACATGACTATAAATATAAGCAGAGAAAATTAGAAATGACATTCCATTTACCTAAGGACGACAACTTAATGTGGCGTATCATTCATAGAGTAAATAAGAGGAGAACACCACACGGGTCTATCTGTCATATCACTTTACCGGGTATTAAAAAAAAATAGAAAATGGGAAATTTGGTTGTCGCCCTTAGGTATGTAGAACCTAATTTCCCAAGTTTCACACTAGAATTTTATTCATGTAAGATACGCCAGTTTGGTTTTTCTCCCATTTGTCCCCCTACAAGATAGATGAAATGTTGTTTCTCATTTTCTCTCCTTGAAAATTTTAGGCATGTCAGGTACATATATGTCAGTGTGGCATTTCTTTCCCATCTTGCTTCGAGACTGTCTGTCAGACAAACTACATGTATATTGAGTAGTCCCACTCTCTCTTCAATTTTAGGCATGTCAGATTACGCCACTTTGATTTTCCTTCCGTTTTCTCACTCTTGAATACCCGGTATTTAGATATGTCCTATATATCGATGGAATTCCTCTCCTATTTAATCTGCGAAGGACTTGCCACATTGGGTTGTCTCAAGGGGGACTACTCAAATATGCCTTGTCTGTCTCGAATCCAAATGGGAGCGAACAATGGAAAATCAAACTGGCGTATCTGACTTGACTAAAGTTCAAGAGTGAATCTTGGAAAATTATTGCAAAAGGGGAATGACTGAATATGTTTGCCCTGAAGGAAAATGAGAGCGAAATACCAAACTGGTGTATCTGACATGGTAAATAATTTATAAAGTAGCGAGTTTTACAGATGGCATCTATGTAAGGAGAACAACTCACTGTCGTTTATGTATCGCTGGGCAAAATAGGAGAGATAGAACGACATTAAAATATTAAAAAGTTGGAAAATGGACGCGAAATCGAACTGGCGAATCTGACAGGACTGAAAATTTGACAGTGAATGAGATTTTACCTACCCAAGGGTTAGGCGACTCAGTATGACTTGTCTGTCTCGACGGAAAATGGGAGCGAAATACAAAACTGGCGTATCTGACATGACTAAAATTGGAGAGTAAATATTTGGAAATGATGTTTTGTCTACCCAAGGGGGAACGACTCAGTATGGCTTGTCTGTCTCGAAGCAAAACGGGACCGACATACCAAACTGACGTATCTGACATGACTAAAAATTCAATAATCAATTTTGGGATTTTATCTATCCAATGGGCACTACTCAATATGGTTTGTCCGTCTCGAAGGAAAAATGGGGAGCGCAATACATGTACCAAACTGGCATATCTGACGTGGCTAAAAATTTCAAAGGAGAGAATATTGCAGATGACATCAATGTCACTGTACGGTGGACAACTCACTATGGCGTATGCTTCGCAGGGTAAAATAGGAAATGCAGAATGAACTTACATATCTGAAATATATAAATATTCAAAAGACGCAATATGGAAGGGAAAGCAAACTGGCGTACCTGACCTGATTAAAAATTCAACAATGAATCATCGGAAAGAAGATTTCATCTGCCCAAGGGGGACTATTCAATAAGGCTGTCTGGACAGAAAATGGGAGCGAAATACCAAACTGGCATATCTGACATGAGTAAAAATTGAAGAGTGAATCTTAGGAATGATGTTTTTTCTACCCAAGGGGGACGACTCAATATGGCTTATCTTTCCCGAAGCAAAATTGGACACACCAATTATACTAACGTATGTGACATGACTAAAAAAAATATAAAAAAGACAGAAGGGAAATCAAACTGGCGTATCTGGCATGCTTAAAAATTCAACAGTGGATCTTCGGAAAGGAGATGTTATCTACCCAAGGGAAACTACTCAATATGGCCTGTCTGTCTCGAATCAAAATGGGAGCGAAATACCAAACTGGCGTATCTGACTTGACTGAAAATTGAAGGGTGAATTTTGGAAAATGATACCAAAGGGGGACGATTCAGTATGGCTTGTCTTACTCGGAGCAAATTGAAACTGACTGACCAAATTGACGTATCTGATGACTAAAATTGTAACAGTGAAACTTGGGAAACGGAATTTTATCTATCCAAGGGAGGCTACTCAACATGGCTTGTCTGTCTCTAAGGAAGAAATGGAGAGCGAAATACTCAACTGGTGTATCTGCCATTGCTAAAAAGTCCAAAGGAGAGAATAATATTGCACATGTCATCTATTTAAGGGGGGAGAACTCACTATGTTGTATGCTTTGCAGATAAAATCGGAGAGATAAAAAAAACTCTGCTATTGGACATATAAATATTCAAAAGGCGCACAATGGAAGGGAAAGCACACTGGCGTATATGACATGACTAAATATTCAATAGCGAATCATCGGAAACGAGATTTTATCTACCCAATTGGAGTTGCTCTATAATTGTCTCTGTCTCAAAGCGAAATGAGAACGAAATACCAAACTGGCGTATCTGACATCACTAAAATTTGAAGAGTGAATCTTGGGAATTGATATCATGTTTTCCAAGAGGGACGAGTCAATATGGCTTGTCGGTTTCGAAGCAAAATGAGAGAGAAATGCCACACTGACATGGCTTAAAATGGATGTGCCATTCCATCTAACTGAGGGGCGCAACTCACGGGGTATAATTTTTGGCAGAAAGAGAAGTGAAACTTACTACCCAAATGAGGGAAAACAGGAGAGAAATTAGACTGCCGTATGTGACATGACAAACTTCAGAAGAAGAAACTGGACACTCTACCTAGTGAGCTCAATCGGGATAATTCATTGTGGCATGTTCATCTCATTTGAGATTGATCAGAAATATTAAACTGACATGTGTAACCCAGCAAACATTCCACAGAAAACATTGGAATTGAGTGATAGATTCCAGTGAGAGGTCTAGACAATGATCTCTCGTGATCCGTTACATGAACGGATAAACGACTTATCTCTGTGGGTATATGGAGAATAGATTCATTTGGCAGCCCATATTAATAATAGGTCCATGTGTATTGTAGCAGATTCAATTAGCAGCCCTTAATGTTAATATGCCTTTGTTAATTCTTCACTTAGAACACAGGTTATGTAACTTGGCGAACTATGTCATAATGTATTTCCCTGTGTATTTCCTTGTGCGTACATTGCCAAGATGTAACCTCATGATTATGTGAATGCCATGCACATGCAATCGAGACTGACCGAAATCTGCCTGTCTTTATACCTAAGTGTAGGTGTCAGGCCGATTAATTATCTGTGTATGATGATATCATCGCGTGTGCCAGGTTTGATTACGACATTCTAGGGAAGGGAGAATTCCCGGTCTTACATGGCAAGCATTGCAAAGATTTGGCCTCTCCATGAGCGTTTGGCGACTCTTTCGTTGGCAAAATAGCCCCATAGCACTCTCTTGTAGCTAGAGTTTCGATGATGTGTCAAAGGCACTCGTGCCTCCAGGGCCAGCTGCTCTCTCGTGACGAAATTACCTACATCAATGAGAATATTCTGCTGATTGCGAATGGTCTTGTCAGAGATTGTTCCCTGAGGTCAAAACGGACGTCAAAATGAAGATTAATCGTGACCGAGGCTATTTGACCTAAGACAAATATCAGCTGTTGTTGTCCTGTATCCAGGTCACAACGGCGTACCTTTGAGAAAAAGTATCATTTTAATAGCTATGAAACGAACGCTTGCCATTTCATGTTTTTCGAGAAGAGTATTCAATCAGCTTACCTATAACAACAAAAGGTAGGCATCCGACATCATGGAATGTCGCTGATTTCACATCCAAGTTATCCCAGGCGCTCGCAGTCGGAAGTGTACATGTAATAGATTTTCCGACAGTCAATCATCTTATTAGAGAGGAATGGGACGTTCATTCTCTGTTTGTAATCCCCTAATCTGTCGGTGTAAGATCTAACAATCTGAAGCCAGGAGAATGGGAAAGACAGACAGGAAGTCGAATGCGAAACGGTCGAATCATATGTCTTATGTTATTAAGGGTTCACATCACTATACTTCGGTGGTGACCTGTCGTGTAGAGGCCATTGTCTGAGGTCTCCGAGATTTATCTCCTAATTAGGACTTATTATCTCCTAATTAGGACTTATATTATCTCCTAATTAGGACTTATTATCTCCTAATTAAGAGATAATTTTCTCCTAATTAGGAGATAAATCTCGGATTTTTTTTTCACACTGGCACTGATACGCTTCCGTAGAAATCATCTTGTGTTTTATTATTTTTATTTCATGCACGTTAGGAATTGGTAATAACTGTCACACGAAATAGGTCTTTCGATTATTTGACACTTGTTATCCTTATAGGAGGATTGCTCCGAGAGTACATGTAAACATTTTTGGATCATTTCAAGAGGAAGATTCGCGAACAAAACCACAAAGCCTCTAAAAAAGAACGTGCATTGATCTGCATGTAGAAAATTAGCTTCTAGTATGGTGTCACATCACAAGCCATTTTATTATGACATCATATCAACATTGCGTATTGTGATAGTCGTGAACGACGTCACAACTGTCGTTCAAGATATACAACGACTACCTCAGATTTCGGTGCAGGGAAACTGGTGTGGGGCGGGGGCTAAAGCTGCGGTGAGGGACAGAGGTGGGGAGGGACAGAGGTGGGGGCATACAACATGACGTATCAAAGACTGAGCTTCAAGTACCAATTGGGGTTAGAGAGCTATGAGAGGGCCCCAGCAAGAAATTCACAGACTAGCTTTAGGACTGCTCGGTTAGGTTGTGGGGGCAAAGATGTGGGAGAGGGGATAATTATTGTCAACCGTTCTTCAGAACACTGAACATACTGATCAGTTGTTCTGAAATTAGCAATTGGCATATTTATTGACGCAACAGAAGGGCATTCATAATACCTGTATTATGTCTCGAGTATACGTGACCAGTCACCTACGACATCAAGATCGCTTCATTGCATGCTGGGACATCAATCATCTTGAAATAATATATACGAATGTCTTACCAGAAAAAAAGAGAAATTTGACTAGGCCGGTAGCATACATGTAGCTTACACACAGCATTTACCAAAGAACAGCAGCACCGTTATCTCCATGAAATATAACTTGATTTAAGGTGGAGGCCTAGAAGTAAGTAGGTTGTACCTAGAGGAAGTTCAGTTGAATATAACTAAATTTGTTGTCATGTAAACAATCTCAATTAATTTGAAATAATATAGGATTAGATAGGAAAATGTCAAAATTTGTTCTTTAACAAAGGTTTGATCAAACAAAGTGATGTACATGTTGTCTGGAAATTTGAGAAAATATATATGCTCATTATATTCAGAAGGAATTTTAATTTTCTGGTTATCTTTCTCCATTTCCTAATAATATCCTCATCGGTGTCATAATATAGAGATTATCCGAAGCCAAAAGAATGCATACACAGAGTTCGAGAAAGAATGGCGTGCCAATTATCCACGAGCGCGACCCTTTTTCAAAATTGAACCACAACCGTTGAAATTCTGATAGAGTTTGGTGGAAATATATGCGAGAAAGACATCATGTTGATCAGTATCTATAACATATGTGATATGGTGAACTCCTATTTTTATTGTGAACATTACTACTCCATCTACAGAAAGTCAAGGCAGATTTATGTTAGAAAGCGAGCTGCCAGTCTGCAGTTTAAAACAAGATACATAGGAAAAAGTATGGCAGAAATATTGAACTACTCAATATATACTTACGTATCAATATATAAAGGATATTGCATGGATACGCTTGAATATCACAAATATTTTTCGAATGAAAGACAGAAGGATAGCTCATGAGACGCGAAGCAATATTCATGCAATATTCTGTTTAATATTTGTTTTGTTTTGTATGTAATTTCTATCTTGCTTTACTGAGTAAACGTTTTGCCAGTGAACTGTTTCTCGTTGCAAAAATAGAGCAACACTTTACCCTGCCGATGTCACCATGGTTACGGTCAATCGCACGTGGCTAAATTTTATCAATCATTCCGTAAATCTCGGAAAATGCGTGTGGAAGTTTTCCGCATTATTCGAGTAATTTTGAAAGTAATTTTGTAGATTTATCCAAAAACTATCCAGGATATTGTATCTGTTTGCCTTGTTTCCAATATAACAGACAGAGCTGCCATTTTCATGTGACATTGCATAATCCAATATAATTAAACTATGAAATATGAAAGTTAAAATTATTGTATTATGTTTTTGCTTTGTCTTTTGATATTTTGAAATGATGCACAGACCTTGCAACGTATAAAACTTATTCAAGTCGTGTCGTAACTTTCATACTAAACAGTCATGCACTCATATGGGATCCTTTTAATATGAATGGTAGGTTGAACAGTTCAATTTAGAATACTGAAAATGATTGACTGATGAATTTTTCGGTTCATATTTCAACGACTGTAAACATTTCTATGCCACAACCGCAACCGCACTACTTTTTCTGCTATAAATATCGTTGGTGAATCCCAGATGCGGACCCCCAGTGTAAATCTGCTCCATAATAGTGCATCATATTGCTTAAATACTTTTTGAAAAATATAAAAAAAAATTCGCGTATTTCGATAATAACGAGAGAAAAATATGATACATTTGCCCTCTGTATCAGCTCTGTAATTTCTCGGTAAAGATGTCCGCTAAACTCGGGTGGAATTGTCTGGAGTCGCAGCTGTTCTGTGTATAGCCACTCCTTCGGTAAACTAAGTGACTATGGAAATGTCGAGATGAACTTTTTGGACATAGACTTCTTGAAATGATGAATTCGCACCCAAAAACATAACCACTGCAACATTTACGGTTGATAGCGTGAATAACATGGATAGAGCCCTTCGGAAGGGGGGGGAAAAAAAACAAAACAAAACAACCCTCGATCCAGCTTGAATCACAATTGCTATAGGCTGGCTTAGTAAATTAACGGAGATAAATTTGACGACCATGTAAGTCTGTCAACAATCCCAGTCAACAGAGAATAACACAAAATGGGATGGAAAACTATTTCAAGATGCGAAAATATATATTACACCAATTTCCTATTTCTTAAATAAACGTTATATTTGGAAATTCCGGGAATTTCTTAACTTCGAATTCATCGTCTATCCCTATCATCTACTGGGAAGGTTTTTCGCTTCTTTTTAACTAAAATCATCAAATAATATATGCACGACTCGTTAGTTCTGCATTGACATAGAGCGCAATGATGTTTTTATGTTGTGAACATTTTGTTAGCAATAGATAGATCGGGAATCACAGATCTATATTCTCCACTTTAAAATTGAATGCCGTCATAAAAGTATAAAATAAACTTTTGTCAGTTTCAACTGTTTATTTGTGTTGAGTAAAATGTTTGTTGAATTGCAATAATTTGGCGAAGAGAATAAGAAATAGTATATAGAATAATTAGAACGACAATATCTGAGATTGGGAATGATATTCGCAAACTCTGTTTTCAGAATGGAGCGTACAAAACGGGGGCCTTGAAGACATTACAGGTTAGCTTTTGTGGGTATTCTTGCATTTACCAGGTTTACCCCATGTTGGGGAGTTTATCCCATCGGACGTTCACGATGCTCATCCATTAACATAAGATGGGTTGTTTAGGCTGAACTGTCATCACAGCTCCCGAGCTAGTGTATCTAATTCCGCTTAAGCCGCATCTACAGGGGTCGGACCACTATTACAATTTACATTGGCGGCAATGTTAACATGAGGCACCAGCGGTGCTACAACTCCTCAGCCACTTAACAGTCTAGACCAAGATGTTTTTATGGGTGTAGAAGTTTGGATAAATAGCAGTGAGTTATGGCATGCGCAAAGCAAACCCAAGCCACAACTCAGACAGATGAATGGATGGATACACTGACACACGGACGGACAGACAGTCAGAATCCAGTATACCCTCAACTATGTACAGGGGTATAAAAAGTGACAAGGTATCCACATATTTACAGGGGGAGGAGGGGAAACATGTACAGTTGTGATCTTATTGCCCTGGCCTGAAACTAAGTGTCGGACGGGTCTTTTGTCCATTTGTCCTCTGTTTATCTGTTGCCCCATATCCTGTCAAGCAGTTGATGTTAACGTGAAACAAACAATTATTATTAAAAAATATTCACAATATTATTCACAATTCAACCCCTGTTTTATATATTTTTAAGAAAAAAAATATAATTTTTTTAAATGTTACACATGGCCCATGGGATGAAAGAAATAACTACAACCGGCTAGAGTTACTGAGCTTTATTATATACTTGGTGATGAGATAGTGAAAATTATCAATCGAATATAAGCGATATTTTCACAGTGATGATATCAAATATATCATCACTGTGATGATATGGAAAATGATGTCACAGCGAACAAATACATGTCACCGTGGACACAGTGATGAGGCAATTGATCGAACCTCCACAAGGTTTATGCGCCAAAGAAAATCAAGCTAAATATTTGGGAAGGATTTGTATGTTATTATGCCTTATGATGACCAGATTTCGACAGGAAATAAAACACAAATAGGCATAAAATGAATAAGAAATACCCGCAATGGCGATAATGGGGCCGACTCGTCACGTACGCGTGCACCTAAACATGCACGACGTGACTGCAGTTCGACAGTGCAGATTGCAACACGACCTTGCGCGGAAAATAAAACAGATTCCTCAGTTTAAGGCTCGAAATTGGGGTCATATCATGAAAATGTCGCACCAAAGTTG
Organism: Hanleya hanleyi; assembly: GCA_036873755.1. Lineage (NCBI taxonomy): Eukaryota > Metazoa > Mollusca > Polyplacophora > Lepidopleurida > Hanleyidae > Hanleya > Hanleya hanleyi. Next base: position 9,476 of record JAVTVY010014779.1, on the reverse strand, counting down.
AAGAGAAAACATGAAAAACAACTTAATTCAACGACAGGGAACTGTCAGTGAGTATTCATTAAGAATCGCCAAAATCACAATGACAACTCCACAGGTTCTCACCACCGTCGAAGCTCCACACAACAACCACGCACGACCGGTAAATCTAAATCTGGCTGTAACTTACCGTAACCATTCGATTTTGCTTAATTAAAATAGTGCTATTTGGGTAGACATGAACGAAATCAAGGGCGAATGCCGATTTTATTTGAAATGAGAATATTCTGTGCAAAGACAAACACCGTGTGGAACCAGGGAGGTCAACGAGAAACCAGTGCGCCAGTCCTGCCCGAGTGCAGACAGCGAGACAAGCCAGACCTCTACACAGGATCGACCGTGCTTTTCTGCCGAAGGGGGGGGGGGGGGGGGGGAAGTTGGCTGACGGGTCGGCATGAAAATCGTTTATTTGAGATATAAAGCTAATAAAATTCTTGAGATCTGCTGGATGTCATCGATACTAAAGTGCAGGATACCCGACTGAAAGAAATTCGCTTGCAGCACGTGCGATTTGTTGACAGCAAAGTAGTCCGCGAGTGACGTCACAGTGAAAATAACCAGTGTTTCAGTGCATCTTCAGTCGTAAAAGCCAACAAAATCTGAATTATTTTAATGTTTTAAAAAAATCAAGACAAATTAGTACAACAGAAGTATATAATAAAAGACGAGAGATCCTGAAGGGTCTTGGCGCCCACCATTGTCCGATAATTGTAAGCTAATGACAAGAGGATCTTTTTGTCCATTGTTACTAGGAACAAGCGATTGATTTGTAATTTTGTTTACAGAATTTCGAATCTGAGCGAAAAAGATCGAAAAAGGGACACTGGAAAACACCAAGATATCTTTCTAAGTTTCAGGAGTTTCAAGAGTTCTAGAAACTGTATTTATGTCGGTTGTTATAGTACAAGACTACAAGTTAGTCTGAAAGTGAATGTACATGTACAGAGGATCCTTCGTCTTCATTTTGTAGTATTTTTTTTCTTTTTTTTTCTTTATTTTTGCACGTGTCATCATTGGGTACTGGAAGCGAAGACAAATATCTCTTTGACACTTTAGCATGAGCTATGAAACATACTTAAGATTTTATAGTTAGGAGCGAATGCTAATTCTGTTCTGTTTACTGGGCTAGTTTGAGACATATCTTTTAAGATACCATGCTCGAAAATAGTAAGATGGTACAATACTTAATACTGAATGGATTCGGTCCGCGCAGTAAATTTGAAACTTCTAAAGTGTCTGAATCCTGATTATCTACCTTGGATCGAAACATGCAGTAGTCTACAGTTGTCGAGTTGTGACGTTGTGTCACAAGAGTGACGTCCCTTCATGTAGCCGACCCCCGGCAGACAAAATGGTGGGGCAGTTCACTTGCAAACTGCATGGACTAAAGAAAACTCGAAGAAATACTTTTTAATTCCGAATTATTTGAACTCCTTGATATGGAAGGTGAAGGTACGGATATTCTCTATAGTCAATATATAGAATATGCCCCACCGTTTCATCCGCCGACTCTTGTGATGCAACGTCACAACTCGGGAATACCGTATTAATTTGAAGCGTAACTTGGATTTTCGAATCGGACCAAAAAAGGTATCTTGAACAACTAGGCCCCATGTGGGACCTGTGTACCAAATTTCAGAAAGATCCATGCAGTGCTTCTTGAGAAATCACGATAACAAAGTTTCATAGGGAAATCCAAGATGGGTGCCTGGTGGCCATATTGGATTTTCGAATCTGATCGAAAAAGGTATTTTGCACGAGTAGACCCCAAGGGGAACCTATGTACCAAATTTGAGAAAACTCCCAGCAAGACTTCCTGAGGAATCACGATAACAAAGTTGTATGAGGAAATCCAAGATGGCTGCCTGGTGGCCATATTGGATTTTCGAATCGGACCAGAAAAGGTATCCTGCACAACTAGACCCAAAGGGAAACCTGTGTACCAAATTTGATAAAGATCCATGAAGTGGTTCCTGAGAAATCGTGATAAAGTTTCATGAAGAAATCCAAGATGGCTGCCTGGTGGCCATATTGGATTTTCGAATCGGACCAGAAAAGGTATCTTGCACAACTATACCCCACGGGGAACCTGTGTACCAAATTCGAGATAGATCCATGAAGTAAGTCCTGAGAAATCGCGATAACAAGGTTTCATGAGGAAATCCAAGATGGCTGCCTGGTGGCCATATGGATTTTCGAATCGGACCAGAGAAGGTATCTTGCACAACTAGACCCCAAGGGGAATCTGTGTACCAAATGTGAGAAAGATCCACGCTGTAGTTCCTGAGAAATCGTGATAACAATGGTTCATGGGGAAATCCAAGATGGCTGCCTGGTGGCCATATTGGATTTTCGAATCGGACCAGAAAAGGTATCTTGCACAACTAGACCCCAAGGGGAACCTGTGTACCAAATTTGAGAAAGATCCATAAAGTGGTTCCTGAGAAATCGCGGTAACAAGGTTTCATGGGGAAATCCAAGATGGCCGTCTGGTGGCCATATTGGATTTTCGAATCGGACCAGAAAAGGTATCTTGCATAACTAGACCCCAAGGGGAACCTGTGTACCAAATTTGAGAAAGATCCATAAATTAGTTCCTGAGAAATGGCGATAACAAGGTTTCATGGGGAAATCCAAGATGGCCACCTTGTGGCCATATTGGATTTTCGAATCGGACCAGAAAACATATCTTGCACAACTAGACCCCAAGGGGAACCTATGTACCAAATTTGAGAAAGATCCATAAAGTACCAGATGGGCTAAAAACCACCTGTTTCTTGACGAATACCATACATATTTCATCGAGTGGGGTGAGAAAATTGTTATTTTCACGAGTGGCGAAGACCATAAATATTTCATCTCGTGCTCGTGGGGTGAGAAAATTGGCATCGTGAAAGTACCAATTTTCTCACCCCACTCGATGAAATATTTATGGTATTCGTCAAGAAACAGGTGATATCATCTATGTATCACGAGGAGATGAGATTTCCGGCTAAATATCGGAGCCAGTTCATCTCAGAGAAGTGAAATTCCCCACAGTATCTCTATGTAATTTGTGCATTTTTATTCTGAAATTCGAAGGAAATCTATTCAGAATGAAAACAATTAAAGAAACCTCCAATACCTCACATGTTATTTTCATAGTGCCTAGTCACAATGTTACAACATTGCAAGCCCAACGTCATTGTGCTTTGAAAAAAAAAACCCCACGTGAGGTATTGGAGATTTTCTTTGATCCTGAACAGATTTCCTTCAAATTTCAGAATAAAAATGCACAAATTACATATGGATACTGTGGAGAATTTCACTTCTCTAAGAAAAACTGGCTCCGATAGCCGAAAATCACATCCCATCATAATGTGGGATAGAAACTCCCCTGACGAATCTCCGTTGGTAATGCATTAGCGTCAGTGCAACAACAACAACAACAACAACAACAACAACAACAACAACGACGACGATGATGATGTTTGCGTTGATTTATTGGGTTGGCCATACCTTTCGCTATCTTCCATGAAGTATATTTTAGAGGACTTGTTATGCGAGACACCGCTTGTACTGGCCGACGACCACAGTTCATTTTACAACTGAAAACTCAACTCCCATCATCGGATGTGTTGGCTGGAAGCACAAACACATGGGCACTACTTTCGTTTTTGACAGAATCTCACAGGTTCCTACAACTCTGTTACAAGACAAAGTACAAGTTGCCGTTTTCCGATAAAACAGGCGTTTATTATCGTTCAAATCCATTCTGAGAACTTTTAGACGAATAACAAGTCGATTTTCACAGTTTTTTCACTATTTTTTTCTCAACAGCGTAGGGATACGACAATTAGTCTGGCAATGCCGTACTACTGAATATGCAGAGGAATATAGACTTCTAGACCAAACCAATGACCAGTCATTCACTGCACTGAACCAATGGCTGAAATACAACTTTACTATGGAGCTCTTGATTGGCTACAAGCTAGTAAGAGTATGTAAATCAGTATAAAAGTAGGGCTAATGTATGCATACTTGTAGATCCGTTTTTAGGAGACTGCAAAATGGTAGAAAAATAAAAAAAATTGTAAAAAAATAATTAACGACCGGTTAGACCTGAAAGTCTCAAAGGCACAAGCAAAAAATAAAAGGATCATAACCTGTAAGTTTCATGAACTTTCTAGAAAAAGTTATCGAGATACGGCTCGGACAGACGGACAGACACATCCCCAGGGCCACAACAATACTCCTGAGCCCGTAGGGCTGAGGAGTAAAAACTGTTAACGTAATTGCATCTCCTCGATTCATTAATTAAGTCTAGACCCCCCGTATTTCGGCAAGAAGTACTTTAATTCAAGTGCTACAACCGGACAGACTTCTTGACGGGGGTCGTCCATTGAAATTTTGAGTTATGTGCGCTCGTACAAATGACGTCATAATTTTGGCTTTTTTCTCTGCTTTCAGAAAGCGGTGCACAGGCACCCAGATAGCCCCTCTTAGCAACACCTTATTAGGCCTTGAGTTAAAATCAAACTCACAGCGAAACCAAACACCTATCATTCTCCAATCACCTACCACTGACCTTTAATTATTCCTCGCAAGAGGGACTGGAAAATACAATTCACTTCTCTGGCAGAGGTTGCCTAAAGGGATTAACGGATCGGGACTATATTTAATAGTGGTCTTTTCCCTACTAGAGTAGGTAATTTAGCTGAATCACCTTCAAACTACGCCCGAGTATTCCTTGTTGACTGGCTAGAGAATCTGAGAAATTTCAGTGAGATTCGCTGAGCGGTTGACGAATTATGGGGCTTCGAATTCATGTACCACAACCCAAATACAACACTTCTTCACTTCCTCAGGCAAGTTCAAGGGTCAACATTGTTAACATGTAAGACTCGAGCCACCATCACCAGAGCCCCAAATAGTAATTAAAAAGAGGATCCTCCCATTTGCCCACATTTCAACACCTGAAACGACCTGTATAGCCTTTCTCATGAATTATGGTGATTTTTGTACAATGGTACCCCCTAAAACGGCTTATTTTGAGCGATTTTGAAGATTAATGTTTGTTTTTATCAAAAAGCAGAATCGTGAAACTGTTATATTTAGAAATGTTTTACGGGAAAACTATTTCTGATCAAATAAGATCACAGAAGTTGCAGCTGAAGAAGAACGCGTTCCAGTTATACAACGAATTATGACCCCACTTCCACCTCCCCAACCAAGTACACCAATAAAGGTTGACCCCTGCCATTTTTGTTCGCCATTTGCCGATATCTAACGTATCTATTCAAGTCAAACACTTTATTAAGACAGAAAAAGTCATTGAAGGTAATCCCTAACCCTCCGGCTATTATCCCCTGTTCTCGGGCTTGGCTAAATATGATCAAATGTCCATTAATCCATGCAAAACATGAAAAATTGAGGTGTGTCTCGTTAAAACTATACAATATAGCCCCCATCTAGCGACTGGAGCACTGCTAGCGGAGTCCCTTGTCATCATTCAACATTACGTGGCTGAGTGAAGCAGTGATGAATAGAGCCGCTTCAACTCGGGCTGAATAGGTGTTTAAAGAACACCACCGCTGTACCATTATTTCTGCTAATTTTGGCCTTTTCAGAGGACATCTATCGGAATGACCCGATTCCTCGATTAATTACGGGGATTCGCGAGGCATAACTTTGAAGCATGCCCCAATTGCATATTATAGCGAGCGATATATATAGCAGACAACTGTAAAATTTAGAAAACAACCCTGAACCAAATCACATAAAAATAGCTTCAAATGTTCTAACGACAAAGCCCCACGCCGTCTTCGCCCTTACATTGCCCGGCCTTTCTCGCATATTACTAAAACACTTCATAATTCAACCAAAAATACCTAACTTTGCGTCGTCTGCCTTATCCATTGTCCATTTTTCAACACCAAGTTATCCCAACAGCAGCGGAAAACGCAACCCTTTCAGGGGTCGGACCACTATTACAATTTACATTGGCGGCAATGTTAAAAACTGTTAACGTAATTGCATCTCCTCAATTCATTAATTAAGTCTAGACTCCCATATTTCGGCAAGAAGTACTTTAATTCAAGTGCTACAACCGGACAGACTTCTTGACGGGGATCACCCATTGACATTTTGAGTTATACGCGCTCGTACAAATGACGTCATAATTTTGGCTTTTATCTCTGCTTTCAGAAAGCGGTGCACAGGCACCCAAATAGTCCCTCTTAGCAACACCTTATTATGCCTTGAGTTAAAATCAAACTCGCAGCGAAACCAAGCACATATCATACTCCAATCACCTACCACTGGCCTTCAATTATTCCTCGCAAGAGGGACTGGAAAAAATATTGAAAACAATTCACTTCTCTGGCAGAGGTTGCCTAAAGGGGGTTAACGGATCGGGACTATATTTAATAGTGGTCTTGTCCCTACTAAATGAAAGCGCGGCTGAGAAACTAAGGCTACGTCCTCGGATATGAATGTTAGGTGCCGAGGGATACTTTCCTGTAGAGTCATATGGTTGCTTTTTAGGCACCAGACGACTTCAATTGTTCCCACCTCTTGCATATCGCTCCAATTTATTACATGTATATGGTAGTATTCTGCTGGTGGACTATTAGTCCCCGAGGCCCGTCCTCTGTACATGTCTCTCGACAAAATATATGTAGGTTTATTTTTTTGGTGGGAAACTTAAGCGTACGACGTTGGACATTCTGCGTATTCTTGCACTTACCAGGTTTACCCCATGTTGAGGCGTTTACTCCATCGGACGTCCACAATGCTCATCCATTAAAATCAGATGAGTTGTTTGAGCTGGTCTGTCACCACAGCTCCCGAGATAGCGCATCTAATTCCGCTTATGCCGGTGCTAGGGGCCGTATGGATACTTTATAATCTCCACATGAACATCTGCAATAAACGCGCGGCTGAGATACTAAGGCTCCGTCCGAGAATTAACCGTATTCCCGGGTATGAATGTTAGGTGCCGAGAGATGCTTTCCTGTAGAGTCATATGGTTGCTTTTTAGGCGCCAGACGACGTCAATTGTTCCCACCTCTTGCATAACCGAAAAGAGCCGAGCCTTTACATGCGTTATAATTTCAACGAAAAAGCGGTTCCAGGGCGTTGTAAAACTCGGATATTTCAAATAAATCCAATAAGAATCTCTTGCACCCTCATTTTGTGTTTCAGTATGATAAGTACTTGTTTCCATGCCGAGTAGGTTAATAGGCCGTTTGCTCGTTCGATTGAGCTTGATTGATGCGGCATCAGTGTTTTGTATCGTAATCTCCTGTGAATGAAATACACGAGTCTTATCTATTAAGCCCACAATGGAGACTACGTTGACATTGAAAATCCGGTCTGTTATCGTAGCTCGTACAATCATTGTACCCACTGTACACGTATGTCTTCAGCTGATTGTAGTCTATTTTTAGGGAGATAGACTAACCAACAGATTATCCTGGCTTCTGCAGTCATCAGATATTTTCTCGCATACATATCCCCTTAGTTTATAAGATTATCAAGGCTTGGGATGCAAACTTGAAAAAAAAAAGTTTGTACTGTCTGCGCTCGTGGTTAATTAGGAGCCTACTTTTTCTCATTAGCCAAACGCTACATAAATGATTTGTTTTTTTGCTTTGGATAAACAACCGATTATACAAATGGAGACGGGGGGGGGGGGTGGATTTGGCTTAATGTCATACTGAAGGTTGTTTCACTCGTATGGTGACAGTCAGTTTGGTTGGTAGAGGAAGCCGAAGTACCCGAGTAGTAGGGTAAGCGTATTTGGATGTCTATTTCACCCGGATGTAGAGGTCATTTGTGGCGGTCACGTGGCGGGAGGAGAGGTCACGGGGAGTATATTTCCGGCAGAAGGACCAAAAGCTACCTCCAGCACAGGAGAGTTCCAATTGTTGGAGGGGATGTATTCAGGATGTATTCATCCGCGGTGATGCGGTTTGGCCGCGGTTTTGGCGGTGATTCGGTCTCGGGAAAAAGCTTCCGCGGAGAAAAAGTAGTCCCTAGACAAAATGGTCCGATGGGGTCGAGTGAGGTATCAAAGTGAAGCTTATGTGAAGGGGCATCTAATGGGCTGGGTGTGGGGTTGAACTATCGGCATTCTGCGCATGCGCGATGGCCCAAGGGTATGGAAATAGACGTGTTGGAGCTAGGGGAGTCCCTAATGGACCGATGGGGTCGAGTGAGGTATCAATGTGAAGCCTTCGTGAAGGGGCATCTAATGGGCTGGGTGTGGGGTTGAACTATCGGCATTCTGCGCATGCGCGGTGGCCCAAGGGTATGGAAATAGACGTGTTGGAGCTAGGGGAGCCCCTAATGGGCCGATGGGGTCGTATGAGGTATCCATGTGAAGCATTCGTGAAGGGGCATCTAATGGACTGGGTATGGGGTTGAACTATCGGCATTCTGCGCATGCGCGGTGGCCCAAGGGTATGAAAATAGACGTGTTGGGAGCTAGGGGAGCCCCTCATGGGCCGATGGAGTTGTATGAGGTATCCATGTGAAGCCTAGGTGAAGGGGCATCTGATGGGTTGGGTGTGCGGTAGGAATATCATTCTGCGCATGCGCAGACGCAATGCGGAGCTCTCGTCCAATCAGAAGCGAGTATTTCAAATCCGTCACACAGCACTCGTCCAGTCAGAAGCGAGTATGTTGACCCGGTGCATTATGGGGCATATCCAAGATGGTGGCACGTATGTTCAAGATGGCGGCACATCCGGTGTCGAAAACTGGCCATTTTGTCGGGATGTGGTCACCTAGTGTCGAAAACTGGACCCTGTATGGGTCCCGCTCTACGTGTTGGGGTCTAGGGGAGCCACGAGTGGTCCAATGGGGTCGAGTGAGGTATCAAAGTGAAGCCTAGGTGAAGGGGCCTCTGATGGGCTGGGTGTGGGGTTGAACTATCGGCATTCTGCGCATGCGCAGTCTGGCCGTAGTATAGAAATAGACGTGTTGGGGTGTAGGGGGGCTCCTCATGGGCCGATGGGATCGAGTGAGGTATCCATGTGAAGCCTAGGTGAGGGAGTTACGCTAGGGTGTCGTACCCATTCTGTTGCGCAGGTCACGTGGGGGTTGTGACGTCACTTCCGGGTTTTTCACTAAAACTACCTCCAAACATTGAAGAGTTCCTAATGTTTCCCCTTAGACGTCCGTATGTTCAACCGCCGGGGTGTTTCCCGGCCCGCCCCGGCCCCCCAGCGCGAGCGGCGCGCGCGCGCGGGTTCTCCGGCCGCAGCGCGCGCGTCATCCCCGGCAGTGCGCGCGCGGACGCATGTCAGGTCAAATGGTCACATCCAGGTCAAACGGTCCAATGTCCAATGAGACAATGTTGCGGCATCGCTATAGTCAGAGCTTGAGCACAAAAAGGGGGATTCTAGATGAACCTGGGAAAGATGGGCAGTTCCATTTGGACCAATCAGCGGTCG
>JAVTVY010014778.1:0-69301 GCA_036873755.1 Hanleya hanleyi | reverse complement strand
TCAATACACCCCTACCCTAAAAATAGACTCCTTTTATACGTGTTTCTACAATCCGCCATCTTAAACCTACCTCCACCACACACCAAGCCGCCGCCATCTTAAACCCACCACCAGCCCAACCGATGCCCCCTCCCCTAAGCTTCACTTTGATACCTCACTCGACCCCATCGGACCATTTTATCTAGGGACTACTTTTTCTCCGCGGAGGCGACCGCATCACCGCCAGATATGACCTCATCCCCGCGGAGGAATACACAGGTCAAAGGTTAACCGAACTATAGTCGTACATACTTGGCACACAGCCAAGGATGATGTCAAGCCGCCATCTTAAACCCACCACCCACCACCCACCCACAGCCGCCATCTTAAACCCACCACCCACCACCCACCCACAGCCGCCATCTTAAACCCACCACCCACCACCCACCCAGCCGCCATCTTAAACCCACCACCCACCACCCACCCACGCCGCCATCTTAAACCCACCACCCACCACCCACCCAGCCGCCATCTTAAACCCACCACCCACCACCCACCCACAGCCGCCATCTTAAACCCACCACCCACCACCCACCCACAGCCGCCATCTTAAACCCACCATCCACCACCCACCCACAGCCGCCATCTTAAACCCACCACCCACCCACAGCCGCCATCTTAAACCCACCACCCACCACCCACCCACAGCCGCCATCTTAAACCCACCACCCACCACCCACCCACCCACCAAACACACCACGTGACATCAATACTCGCTTCTGATTGGATGAAACATGACGTCACAAAGGTCATATGCAAATTTCTGAGGTCAAGTTAACTTTAAAGACCCTTTGTATACTACTTCATCTAATATTGAACCATCCAGTCTGAAGTTATATAACCGTTTCTCTGGAATAGATGTGTACATAGATGTTTACAGTACCTGACATAAAAAGTCGTGAAATGAAATCTCGGAAATAGCTTTGGCAAAAAAGTGACACTGGAAATTAAACACATTTGAAATACGACTTCTAGTTTGCATGCACAAATTGCTGGGACAAGTATGATGGCTAAGAAGTCTACCTTTACGTGAAAGTATGTTGCTAAGAAATCAATATTTCACAATCTGTCCAAAACGTTTCCACACATGTGGATATAATCAATCAAATACTGAAACTGCTTGCCATATCATACCTTTCAATGCTATAGTTCGGCATCGTTGTGTAATATTGGCAAACATCGGTCGATTTTCTCCATCTGTATGCCCAACGACTACAGTCGAATGAAGTTATGCTTTTGCATTATGCCCCACATGCTGATACCTGTCAGTAGTAGGGTCTACCACTTTCGAGGAACATTTTTTGAGCACCGGGAAAATTCGCCATCTGTTGGTCCATGTTAAATCGCAATCGGGAACCCTCAAATTACGGTCGATAGGGGGCGCCACCAGCTCAAGGATCCAATCAGAAGCGAGTATTTTTTTCAAATCCGTAAATCGAGTCCCATTGACCTTTGACCTCAGAAATTTGCATATCACGTGACCCAGGTCAAAGATGTATTCCTCCGCGGTGATGCGGTCATGTCTGGCGGTGATGCGGTCGCGGGAAAAAGCTTCCGCGGAGAAAAAGTAGTCCCCAGACTGGAAATACGCTGCATGGTCCGATGGGGTCGAGTGAGGTATCAAAGTGAAGCATTCGTGAAGGGGCATCTGATGGGCTGGGTGTGGGGTTGAAATATCGGCATTCTGCGCATGCGCGGTTGCCAAAGGGTATGAAAATAGACGTTTTGGAGCTAGGGGAGCCACTAATGATCCAATGGGGTCGAATGAGGTATCAAAGTGAAGCATTCGTGAAGGGGCATCTGATGGGCTGGGTGTGGGGTTGAAATATCGGCATTCTGCGCTTGCGCGGTGGCCAAAGGGTATGAAAATAGACGTTTTGGAGCTAGGGGAGCCCCTAATGATCCAATGGGGTCATATGAGGTATCAATGTGAAGCATTCGTGAAGGGGCATCTGACTGGACTAGCGGCTCGGGCGTTGTCACCATTCTGCGCATGCGCGCTGGACCAAGGGTATGGAAATAGACGTTTTGGGATCTAGGGGAGCCCCTAATGGCCCGATGGAGTTGTATGAGGTATCAAAGTGAAGTATATTTCAAGCATGGGTGGGTGTATGTAAAATTTTTCCTGAAAAAATACGGAACACGGACTTTATCCTAAATTACGGAAAATGCCTATATGGGGTATGGGGGGTATAGGACCATCCTGGGAAACATACTTCTCGACATTTGCGGTATAGGTTGTGGGGTCGCGTTTTCTTAGTCTCGTCAAGACAAACATGATAGGAAGTGTCGCGGAGCGAATCGGTGAAATTTTTGAAAAAGTACCATACAGCCCATATAGACCCATTTTGTCCCATACTGGGGGTATAGGACCAATGTTTGTCCCACTGGGAAACCTACTTCTATACATTTGCGGTATGGTTGTTTGGATTTGTTTTCTTAGTCTCGTCATTTAGAACACGATAGGAAGTGTCCCGTCACGAAACGGTGAAATTTTTGAAAAAGTACCATACAGCCCATATAGACCCATATAGTCCCATACTGGGGGTATAGGACCAATGTTTGTCCCACTGGGAAACCTACTTGTAGACATTTGCGGTGTGGTTGTTTGGATTTGTTTTCTTAGTCTCTTCAAGACAAACATGATAGGAAGTGTCGCGGAGCGAAACGGTGAAATTTTTGAAAAAGGACCATACAGCCCATATAGACCCATATAGTCCCATACTGGGGGTATAGGACCAATGTTTGTCCCACTGGGAAACCTACTTCTAGACATTTGCGGTATGGTTGTTTGGATTTGTTTTCTTAGTCTCGTCAAGACAAACATGATAGGAAGTGTCCCGGCACGAAACGGTGAAATTTTTGAAAAAAAGTCACCGAGGCCTGGGTAGGCCCATAGGCCTATACTGCATTGCTATGGGTGTATAGGTCCATACGGGGTGGACGTTTTGGGGTCTAGGTGAGTCCCTAATGATCCGATGGGGTCGTATGAGGTCTTATTTTGAAGCTGTCGTGGAGGAGCATCCGACTGGACTAATAGTTCGTCCGTGTTCAATAGTCTGCGCATGCACAGTCTGGCCCGTAGTATAGAAAGCAGGCATTTTTGGGGGTATGTGGGTGTGTGTTTGGGGTAGAGATGCACCGCTATGGGTGCGAATGGGTCGTGTGAGGTATCCATGTGAAGTCTATGTAATGGAGCCTCTGATGGCGTGGATGTGGGGTTGAAATAGGGTCATTCTGCGCATGCGCGGTAGCCAAAGGGTATGGACATAGACGTTTTTGTGGTCTAGGCGAGCCCCTCATGGGCCTATTGGGTCGAGTGAGGTATCCATGTGAATCCTAGGTGGGGGAGCATCCACCTGGACTAACATTCACGTGGTTTGGTGGGTCTGCGCAAGTGTGTGTGACGTCACTTCCGATTTTTTTCAGAATGCTCAAACACTACCTCCAACTTTCCCGACCCGGCCCCGACCCGGCCCCGACCCGGCCGCAGCGCGCGCGCGCGCGGGGGTGATCTGATGCCGCAGCGCGCGCGCGGGGGTTCTCCGGAAGTGCGTGGGTGAATCCGCAACGCGCAGCCCATTCACGAAGGGCCGTCACAGGGCGTAGTAGAAAAAAGCGCATTTCTAACCTTATTGACCTTATGGCGCAAGCGAGTATAATAAGTGCCACGCACGGTATATAAAACCCTACCCAACAGGTACACTATAAAGCCACCTCTCTAACCGTTCGCTTTTCATTCCCCACCATGGCAGCGAGCGGAACAGAGCTTTGCGTTATTCCAACTGACGTCCGACGTCTACCTCATCGTCAATGACGATCACCTGGAGCTGGTCCAAGACGCACCGCAGAAGGTGAAGATTTTGTTATCGCTATCAGGCTGGACTCTATTGACACGATTGTTACAGGGAAAAGACCCCGAAAGGGATTTCATGCACGTGGAAGTCGGAGTGCACATACGCACTGCTGGAGAGGATTCCCTTTTTCCCCGGTTGGAACAGAGTGGAGGTCCCTATATCACACTCTGTCCACCCTTATGGATGGCACTGAAAGATGTACTTCCCGAGGTGGATGACTTACTACACCCCGAGGTGAAAGAAGGGACTGTGGCTACCCGGAGGCTTACACCTGACTGCACCCTATTGTTGTACCCCAAACGAGTGGACCTCATCGATAGCGGACTTAGGTGTTGGTGTACGACTGAACCCAAAGCGCACGTCTCTTTGTCACCGGAAGGATGGACTACCTTGAAACGGGTGTTGTTGGGTGACCTGCACGGTGATAGCATTCACCTGTGTGACGACGTCTACATTTTCTGCGGTCCCTATTTTGCTCGACTCCTCTGTCTGAAGCGAGGTGGTTTTACTCTGGTCCCCGATCTATGGACGGCTTTGGAACAAGTAGTCCCCATTGTCGATAAGGTACTATCTCTATAGGAGCCACATAACCCATCAGAGTAGTACGTATCACGGACTACACCCGTAGAGCTACATCTAGGCGCGCATGTGTGACCTGGTCTATAAAACACGTCCCTCTGCATCCCACACCTTCATTTCTACGGTTGCAGAGCCATGACGGAGATCCAGCCCTATGCGACTCGCATTTTACAGCATGCCACCGTGGTTAATTCACTCACGGGTTACCGAGCAGTGGTCCGGTCCATGTTTGCAGACGGCGACGACAACGAGGGGCGACGCCCGATCCTGAACGAGTTCACAGAAGCGGTCCTCGACAGAGTGCACTCGATGGAGAGGTGTGCCATCACTCACCACTACTGGACTATGACAGCCATCCTTGATGCTCGGGCTATGGACTATGAGCGCTCACGCCGGAACCAGCGACGGCTGGTTGGCCTCGCAATAGTCTGTGCCCTATTGACCCTGACGCTGTGGCATTGACAGTGGCACCTGACTATAAATACGAGGGTCAGACAGAGTGTGTGTCATTCACCGTTCGTCATTGGATCAAGCATGTCACCAGTCCTACGAGCCATCCTGCCCCTTACACCCCGGGTGGGGTTACACGTCTATGAAGATAAAGTCACCCTCGTGGAAGACCGTGGAGATGTTTGCTGGTCGCGCGCTGAGACCGTATCGAATACGGTTACGCTACACCCTGACGGCTGGACCAAATTTAAACGGGTGTTGAGCGGCGAGCTCGACGGACACCTCATCCACATAGACAATGCCATCTACGTATACCGTGGACCCTTCTCCCCACGCCTGGGCCGCTACCAAGACCCTACGCGAAGCTTCACCCTAGACCCCGATCTGTGGACAGCCTTCGAGAAAGTGGTGCTTATCGTGGACCAGCTGTTTACACCGGACGAGCGGTCATCAGACGAGCTGTTGGAGTGGGCTTCGTGCCCTTGAGAGACAGCGGCAGAACCCACGAACAAATGTCTAGCCATGAACCAGACGACGATGCCATTGATTACCCGGCTAGACTCAGTCAGCCCAGTGACATGACCACCCGATCCTTTGATCTCACGGGGTTCTCCTTATAAATACGAGAGACAGTCAAATCTGGTACCATTCACGTACTGACCATGACGGAGCATATAATACTGGCGTATCTCAGCTTAACCCCCGAGGTTTTCCTGCACGTGTATGCGGATACGGTCGATATCATGGAGGAGGTGGGAGACATCTGTGATGCGGACCCTACACAACCGTGCCCGGCCTACATTCGTCTGTCCCGGGAGGGCTGGACCAAATTCAAACGGGTGTTGTCTGGTGAACTGGACGGCGACCTCATCCACTTGTGTCACGATGTGTACATCCGACGCGGCCCTTTCTTTTGCTCAATTGGCTCGGCTAGATGGAGGTACAGTGCATTTTACCCTTCACCCTGATCTATGGTCTGCATTGGAAGATGCCGTGGTGGATGTGGATCAAGTGCTTATCAAGCGGTCATCAGACGAGTTGGACTGGTCATTTACCATGGACACTGTGGAAGCCAACGAAGAAAATCAGAAAAAAAATCCGGCCCAAGATATACCCGTTATAAATAAACGATAGAGCCAGGATCCATCATCATTTGTCACCATGAAGCCCTGTGAGAAGGTGTTTGATAACTTATACTACAGTCCCGACAGTCCGGCGGCCTATAGTGCATTGCCGGCTCTCTATCGAGCGGCCAAACCCCAGGGGATACAACGTGCCCAAGTCCGAGATTGGTTAAGAAAACAAGACACCTATACCTTACATCGATCTGTCTGTCGCCATTTTCTACGGAACCGGGTCATCGTGGGAGGAATAGATGCCCAGTGGCAAGCGATTTGGTCGATATGAGCGCCTTTGCCAAACACAACGATGGGAATCGGTATATCTTGACGTGCATCGATATCCTATCCAAGTATGCGTGGGTGGTACCCATCCGGACGAAAACGGGGGCGAATCTCATAGCGGTGTTCAAAGACATCTTCAAGACCGGGCGCAAACCTTTGTATTTGCAAACCGACGAAGGCACGAAATTCCTCAACAGACCGTTCCAACAGTTTCTGAAAGCCCAGAAGGTGTTTTTCTTCCATACGTACAACGAGACCATGGCTTCCGTGGTGGAAAGGTTCAACAGGACATTCAAAGGCCGCATGTATAAATATTTCACCTATAAGAATACAAGGCGGTACATCGATGTTCTCACGAAACTTGTGAGGGGTTACAATCCGAGCCTATCATCGGAGTATAGAGAGGGCCCCCATTACCGTGACCCAACGCAATGAAGCCCAAGTCCGGCGTGTCTTGTACCCCAGGCCATCGCATCGAACGCCGAAGGCGGTGTTCAAGGTAGGGGACCCTGTACGGATCAGTAAAGTCAAAGGTCGATTTGAGAAAAGTTACTTGCCCAACTGGAGCGATGAGCACTTCCTGATTAAACGGTTTACCCCGACAGCAGCGAATCTATGAACTGGAAGATCTTCAAGGGGAACCGTTGCTAGGGACGTTTTACGAGACGGAATTACAGCCTGTCGTAAAAACACAGCAAGACTACTACACGGTGGAGCAGATTTTGAAACGGAACGTCGACGTGGCAAACTGTTTCATTTCGTCAAATGGCAAGGCTGGCCCAGTTCCTTCAATTCCTGGGTCGCTGCCAACCAGGTGAAACGACTATAAAGCCAGACACCACTACCGTCATCCTTCAGTCCACGTTCGACCACGGTGCTATGGACAAACAGCAGCTGCCTCTGAACACAGCGTCTCCCAAAACGAGCAAAGCGCAAGTGGGCTTTGTGGTGATACTGCTAACCCTGCTGAGTGTGTTGTACGGAGGTGTGTTTTACGACGTAGCCTATGTCAGCACGCTACTTAACCAACTGAGAACACCAGCCATCAGTGAAACCAGTCTACAGATAGCAGCAGTCAACCCCGTATCGAGCCCAGTCACCACCACACCCCGTGTACAGCCACGTCGAGCTCCACACCAAGTATACAGTCAACATCTACACCAAGTACACCAAGTACGTCTGAAGACCCACCGGATTTCATCCCTAACAGTGAACAGACAACGACGACCGACGTTGTACCCACCACCATCATCACTCGCAGTGAACAGACAACGACGACCGACGTTGTACCCACCACCACCACTCCAGTTCACTCGTACGAAATTTACAAGAGCGGGTTACCACGACAATGGATACACCTCGAACCATGGACCCTCGGTGGCAGCATCCCTTCACGTGTCTCATCACAGGACCGACGGGCTCCGGCAAAACGCACTTCGTCCGGAAGCTCCTTCAACACGCCGACAGCATGATCACCCCACCTATTGCTCGAGTCGTGTGGTGTTATGGAGAATGGCAGGAAGCGTATGCAGCAATGCCCCACATCACGTTCGTGGAAGGCCTACCCAACCTGGCCGATTTGGAACCCGACACCTTGGTGGTTCTGGATGATCTCATGGCGGAGACGGATGCGCGCGTCACCCAACTCTTTACCAAAGGCAGCCACCATCGACGGCTCAGCATCATCTACATTGTGCAGAATCTGTTCAGTAAAAACAAAGAACATAGGAACATCAGCTGAAATGCCCACTACCTGGTGGTCTTCAAAAACCCGAGAGATACCACTCAACTGCTGCACCTGGCGAGACAGATATATCCCGGCCGCACACCGTTTGCGTTGGAAGCCTTTAAAGATGCCACAACCCCTCAGCACGGGTATATGCTCTTCGACCTCAAGCAAGCCACCCCCGACCACCTTCGACTACGCACCGGCATCTTTCCCGGAGAGACCCACCACGTGTACATACAAAAATAATGTAAACACATCCACAGTGGCGCCCCCAGCTGGAGTGTGTGTTTGGTGATGGGGATAATAAAAAGAATTAATACCACAGCATGGTTGACTTTGTCTATGTTCTCTGAAGTAGATAAAAAGAGCAGAGTTGTGGGTTCTAGCATTAGTTGTACATGATGTCTGCGCGAGTACGGAAGCACGCTCCCACGCTCCGTGTATTGAAGACGGCCCCACCCGAGTTGGTCCGAACCATTGTACGCGGTGCGGACCCTGACCTTGTACGCTGTCTGTGTGAGATCGGGTACAACCTGTTAAAAGGCAACGTTTCACTGACTCCGGCTCAGAAGACCAAGTTGGCCAAGCATAAGACAGGTCTCCGAACCCTAGTCCAGAAGCGAGTCCCACAAACACAAAAGAAAAAGGTGTTACAGAAAGGCGGCTTTCTCGGGGCCATCTTAGCACAGTTGGCCGCTTCCGTGTTGGGTCCAGTATTGGGTGGACTCTTCGGCCGACAATGAACCACACGAAAAAATGGTCCTCGTCGAACCACGGTTCCTTCAAAACCTCCAATCGCCCTACCCTGTCCCACCTACGGTGAAGACCATAAACACCCTCGATGGAGAGATGCAACCGATCTTACAGAGACCGGGGTTAAGCGACAGTGAGAAAGTACAACGGTACAATGAGACGCTTCAACGATACCTGACGTTCATGGACCAATACAAAACCCTCTCTACCCCACCACCACCACCACCACCACCACCACGTGACACACCGCCGACCTCAGTACCGCTCCAACAGCCGCCATTACCAGGGGTAGCACCCACAGCCCCACAGTGGGTGGAAGACGAAGTGCTGAAGAGTGTACCTGCATCGTTCAAGAAACAAGCTGCCCTGGTATTACAACGGATGAAACAGAATCCTAACATGACTTGGAATGATAAAGGCGAACTACTGGTACAGAATCAGGTGGTCCCCGGCACCCACATGACGGATTTAGTGAATGACCTGATGCGTAAACGCAGATCGCACCCGGATCCTCGAGGATGGGAGGTCTTTGCTCAAGGCTTGAAAGAAATGCATGTACCACAGGAATTGGTGGGGAAGCCCCACCGCTGGGCCTTTATGCAGCGAACCCAGCAATCGCCGAGTGGCCCACTACCTTCTTGGGAATGCGAATGGGAACCGGAGTCACCCCCCAAAACTCCACCACCACAACGGGCACCTTCTTTTCAAACCTTTAAAAAAACATCCTTGATCAGGACACCCCACATCTCCAGAGCCGTGACACGTAGCAAGTCAACGCGACGAACACGACGCCGGACACAACCGCCAAGGCCTGGAACACCTATTAAAACCAACAGCAGCAGCAGGACAGCTCAGTCGCCATGTTTTACCTCACCCTACCCAGTAACAGTTCGCTGGATGTGTTTCCTGACAACACCGTGGCCAAGTACGTGACCCAGTTACCGCAACCGTTGCATTTACCTGGACGATGGGAATGTGGCCTCGTGGATATCCAATACCCTTACTCGTGGTACAACGTGCGAGCCAATGAAGTGTGGTACGAGGTGACCTACGAAGGAAAAGACACCCGACTCACCCTCCCCGAAGGCCAATACGATACTCCCAAGGAGTTCATGGGTGGGCTGTCAAGACTGTTGCATTATAAGGCTCTACGGGAGGTCACGAATACTTCAAAACCCATCAAAGACTATCCCTTCAAGAATCACGTGGACTTCGATTACAACGCACACAACGACAAGGCAGAGCTTATCGTCACCGCCAACGCGAGTGTCGTACTGAGTCCTATCCTACAGCAAATGCTGGGTTTCGATCTACGGACGTTCGCTGGTCCCACCGCCCACCAAGGCGAGATCCCGATGGATATGAAGTCGGGTATGTACGGACTCTACGTCTACTCGGACGTGGTGGACAACCACATCGTGGGCGATATCAACACACCTCTGTTACGGGTGGTGCCCATTAAAAAGTTGTATGGAGATCAAGTCACCCACAGTTTCACCCACATGCTCTACCTGCCCGTACGACAAACCCACATCAACACGATCACGGTGGATATAAGAGATGACACGGGACGACCGGTGGCATTCGAACGCGGGAAAGTGGTGCTGACACTTCATTTTCGACAAGCACGTGCTCCCCACTTTGTATAATGAAGGTGCCTTACGAGTGCGATGCACGCAGCTATATGGACTATTATGCCCAAGAGGCCGGAGGTGGCTTTCCTGTTTTTAGTGGTGCACGTATGCAACGTGGACATGGACTGGGGAACATACTCGGGAGCACCGTCAAAACGTTCCTGCCCTTGGTGACGCGTGGGGTGAAAGCAATCGGCAAACAAGCGGTACGCAGTGGATTGCAAGTGGCCGGTGATGTCTTGGGGGGTACGGCACCCAAAGAAGCCTTGAAACGGCGGGCCGAAGAAGCGGGAGGCGTCTTGGTGGCCAAAGCACAACGCACCGTAGGGAATAAAAGACCTGCCCCACCGAGACCACGCACCAGTCGACGACCGACCCAGCGACGACGCACATCGAAGACCCGGGATATCTTTTCTCAAACATGTCCTTGATCCACGCCGAGTCCTGCCCCTCCACCAAAAGTGAATTTGATTTGTGGACCGTCCCGCCCACACAGACCAGTGCCGAACAAGGATTATGGGTGGAGCATCTCCCGCTGTCCAGCATCAACGCAACAGGGCCCATCGAGTTCACCATCAGTAATGCGGATACGCCCATACATACTTGCATGTGAAAGCCAAGATCGTCAATGGAGATGGCACCAGAATCGCCGACCAAGCAACGGTGGGCCCGACGAATCTCTGGCTGCACTCGATGTTTCAACAGGTGGATATATTTCTCAGCGGCAAACTCATCAGTGACTCGACCAACACGTACCCCTATCGAGCCTACATCGAGACGCTGTTGTCGCATGGACGAGAGGCTAAAAAATCTCAACTGACAGCCGCTTTATTCTACCAGGACAAAGCCGAGCACATGGACGCAGAGAACGACAATACGGGATATAGCAAACGGAAGGCTTTGACCGCGAACGGCGTCGCGGTGGATCTCATGGGTCGACTGCACGCAGACATGTTCATGCAAGACCGATACCTCTTGAACAAGATCCCCATCAAAATCCGACTGATACGGGCGCTTCCGACCTTCGCCTTGATGGCCACTAACGTAGACGGGCATGCAGCTGACTATAAGATTGTCATCGAAGACGCAGTCCTGTATGTCCGAAAAGTGAAACCGAATCCAGCCGTTCAATTGGGACACATGAAAGCCTTGGAAACAAAACCAGCCCAGTACCCTATCCGACGTGTACAAACCAAAGTGCTCTCTGTGTCTGCTGGAAATATGAGCGCCAACAAAGAAAACCTGTTCCTGGGGGAACTACCCAAGCGATTGATCCTGGCCTGTGTGGAAAATACCAGTTTCAGTGGAGCCTACCCAGAGAATCCGTTTGACTTTAAACATTTCGGCATCAATTGTGTGGCCCTGCATGTGGATGGACAACAGGTGCCAGCCACGGCCTTAACACCGAAATTTGGGCGCGAGAATTTCATTCGAGCCTATCAGAGCCTGTTTACAGCCACCGGTCAAATCAACCAGGACGAAGGGAATTTCATCAGTCGGGAGGACTACGGGAACGGGTACACGTTGTTCTGTTTCGATTTGACCCCTACCTTAGAGAACGACCATCAGCTGGCCCTCGCCAAGCAAGGCAATTTACGGTTGGAAGTCCACTTTCAACGAGCCCTCCGGAGCACCGTCAATGTGATCTGCTACGCCGAGTTTGACAACATCATTCAAGTGGACAAGGCGCGCAACATCCTGTGTGACTTCTCCACCTAACATGGATACAGATCAGATAACCACCGTGCTGGAGAATGACCCAGAGACACGTATGGTGTTTCAAGGGGTGTTCGCCCGAGATGTGTTCCCATTAGACCGTATGTATCCTGCTGCTTACGTTCTCAACACGGACCCGATGGATCGGCCCGGTGAACATTGGGTGGCGTGTACTTGACAGAACAGCAGGGCGAATACTTTGACCCGTACGGCCTGCCACCCCTCCATCCCGATTTAACAGACTTCATGGATCAAGGCACAGAGACGTGGTGTTGGAACAGTCAAACGTTGCAAAGCCTGACCAGTAGCGTGTGCGGACAATATTGCTTGTTTTATCTGTACCATCGATGCCGGGGAAGACCCTTATCTACCATCGTACAGATGTTTGACGAGTACCCCAAGGCCGAGGACCGCGATGTACTCGTATATGACTGGGCCGCCCATCATTTCAATGTACAAGTCCCGTTCTGGGCTTAAGTTCTTTCAATGTACAAGCCCCCTGTTCTGGGCTTAAGTTTACAAGCCCCCTGTTCTGGGCTTCAGTTCTTTCAATGTACAAGCCCCCTGTTCTGGGCTTCAGTTCTTTCAATGTACAAGCCCCTTGTTCTGGGCTTCAGTTTTCACGTGGTTGTTCTCACGTTGTTGTTGTTACTGAATAAAAAAAATGAGATCTCACCAAAAAAACCCTGTCTTGTGTGTTTTATTCATAATGCATAAATGCCCAATGTGGAGATTCAGTCAAACTGAAATCAGTGGTGTAGGATGGGGCCAAAATGTAACCCATCAATGTTAGAATGCAAGAGCACTATAGTAAAATAGAGAGCCAATGAAATCAGCCCACAGACCAAGTACGTGTTTTGGTCTAGGTTTGGAGCGGGCATTTCATTGAGGTGCGTGTAAAGGAAGACGGTGAGTGAAGACTCGTCCAACACGTATAGATTAAGTTTATTACTATAAGTTCTATGTATTTTTAAATATGGAAAAACCCGGATGTAAGATGAGAACCCGGATGTAAAACCACAGTACCCAGATGGACGATGGGAAAAACCTACTGGGAAACCCGGATGTTGAGAAGAACCCGGATGTAGGCGCGGACGTAGGTGAAAGCATCCTAGTACCCGGATGGAGGCGTAGACGTGTACCTAGTACCCGTCCATTGGTTCTTTTATCGATCGCTCATTGGATCTTTTTCTCGACCGCTGATTGGTCCAAATGGAACTGCCCATCCTTCCCAGGTTAATTTATAATCCCCTTTTCTTTGACCTTTTGATCCGACATGCTTCCGCGCACTGCCGATGATGACGTTATCCGCCATTATTCGCCATTTTCCAACAATGGCGGTCACACAACTCTGGACATGTCCAAAGGTCACGCCCCTTTCACCCAAACTGGAAGTGACATCATTTTTACATCCGGGTGAAATAGGCGTCGATTTAACCTCTCCCTACATTCATCCACGCACTGCCGGAGAACCCGCGCGCGCGGGCGCTGCGGCATTAGATCACTCCCGCGCGCGCGCGCTGGGGGGCCGGGCCGGGGCCGAGAAAGTTGGAGGTAGTGTTTGAGCATTCTGAAAAACCGGAAGTGACGTCACACACACTTGCGCAGACCCACCAAACCACGTGAATGTTAGTCCAGGTGGATGCTCCCCCACCTAGGATTCACATGGATACCTCACTCGACACAATAGGCCCATGAGGGGCTCACCTAGACCCCAATACGTCTATGTCCATACCCTTTTGCTACCGCGCATGCGCAGAATGACCCTATTTCTACCCCACATCCACGCCATCAGATGTTCCATTACATAGGCTTCACATGGATACCTCACACGACCCATTCGAACCGTTAATAGCCCATCTCTAACCCAAACACACCCACACACACACCCAAAAATGCCTGCTTTCTATACTACGGCCAGTCTGCGCATGCGCAGACTATTGACAACGTACGAGCCATTAGTGTAGTCAAGTGCTCCTGTATGAGAGCTTCACATTGATACCTCACTCGACCCCATCGGACCATTAGTGGCCCACCTAGATCCCAACACGTCCACCCCGTATGGACCAATACACCCATAGCCATGCAGTATAGGCCTATGGGCCTACCCAGGCCTCGGTGACTTTTTTCAAAAATTTCACCGTTTCGTGCCGGGACACTTCCTATCATGTTTGTCTTGACGAGACTAAGAAAACAAATCCAAACAACCATACCGCAAATGTCTAGAAGTAGGTTTCCCAGTGGGACAAACATTGGTGCTATACCCCTAGTATGGGACTATATGGGTCTCCCTGAACTTTTTCCAAAAATTTCAACGATTCGCTCCGCGACACTTCCTATCATGTTTGTCTTGACGAGACTAAGAAAACGAGACCCCACAACCTATACCGCAAATGTCGAGAAGTAGGTTTCCCAGGATGGTCCTATACCCCCCATACCCCATATAGGCATTTTCCCGTAATTTAGGATAAAGTCCGTGTTCCGTATTTTTTCAGGAAAAATTTTACATACACCCACTTTGG
Organism: Hanleya hanleyi; assembly: GCA_036873755.1. Lineage (NCBI taxonomy): Eukaryota > Metazoa > Mollusca > Polyplacophora > Lepidopleurida > Hanleyidae > Hanleya > Hanleya hanleyi. Next base: position 54,619 of record JAVTVY010014778.1, on the reverse strand, counting down.
AACTAGGGGGAGATAACTCTATTGATAGGCAAGCCCCGGCGACCTATATACCCCCCATACCCCATGTAGGCATTTTCCCGGATTTTTCGATAAAATCCGTGTTCCGTTTGTTTTTTTCAGGAAAAATTTTACATGCACCCACCCATGACTGGTATGCTCCTTCACATAGGCTTCACTTTGATACCTCATACAACTCCATCGGCCCATTAGGGGCTCCCCTAGATCCCAAAACGTCTATTTCCATACCCTTGGTGCACCGCGCATGAGCAGAATGGTGACAACGCCCGAGCCGCTAGTTGAGTCAGATGCCCCTTCACGAATGCTTCACATTGATACCTTATATGACCCCATTGGACCATTAGTGGCTCCCCTAGCTCCAAAACGTCTATTTTCATACCCTTTGGCCACCGCGCATGCGCAGAATGCCGATATTTCAACCCCACACCCAGCCCATTAGATGACCCTTCACGAATGCTTCACTTGGATACCTCACTCGACCCCATCGGACCATGCAGCGTATTTGAAATCTGGGGACTACTTTTTCTAAATGGCGGCTCCAAAATGGCGGCATGCCAGGGAAAAACCCCAATACATAACAAACAAGTCTAGACATGTCCTAAGGTCACGCCTCATTCACCCCAACCAGAAGTGACGTCATTTTTACATCCGGGTGAAATAGGGCTCGATTTACGCTTTATATACTACTGTTCTATTCTCTAGGTGTTCTACTTAATGGTATGACAAACTGTCAACCTTTAGCACAATGGAAACGTGGTGCAGCCTAAGAACGAATTTCCAAGCCGAAAATACAGTAAGCTTCAAATAGAAAATCGACGATATCAAGCGGTCCCTAGGGAGGACAGTCTATGTACTTTATGTTAGATTTTTTAGAACAAGGCTCGCTTCATGTTAGAATGCTTTACATTTGTAGATGAATAGGAAATATTGTTTAGGTCTATCAATTCCTTTATCCAAAGGGTACCTACAATGTATTGGTATAGACGTTTCTGGCATTATGTTAATGGTATAGACATTATGTTAATGTCATCTACAATTCAATCTGTATTAAATGCAACATCCAAATACATCCATAAATGCTTAGCCAACCACCTCGCTGGGGATCTAATAACACCCCAGCCACCAGTCAGATTTTTGGACCGGATTCGGGGCCTTCGCGCACATCGCCGGCAGTGACATCATATATAGTAAAATAGATGTTTAACGAAAATTTTGATTACTTTTCAAGTCTGCATAATACCTCCGTTGACCTAGCGTTAAAAGAATTATCTGAGATAATTTTCCCTGTTTATCTGGACAGAGCATATGAAAAGTAGTTCGCTCATGTGCAACACTAAAGGAGTTGTTTGGTCGGATTCAAACTGAACCGTGCGTTGGTTGGTTTCCCCTGTACGTCATAGCAACGTAGTAAAGGTCAACTTCCGCTATTGGAGGCAGGGATGTTATTGGAGCCTGCGAAATGGAGCATGCGCTGTGGGGAGGTTGATGCTTAGCACGTTTGGAACGGCTTTTCAACGTGGTTCCAATCGTCACCCCTTTTGTCTTTGATATAGCATGTAGGCCTAGTCCCAATTTGGCAAGAGTTAGAAAATCTAAGATATGTGTGATAGCCTTGCTCAATGATGTTTAATGCTTTTTTAAATGTATTTGTTCAACTTGTGTTGTAAATGTTTCATACGCTTTATATGATGTATATACCTTTAGCCCTCGGGCACCAGATAATCATGAGAAAGCCCATATACATAATAGGTTTACATTAACTCAGGGAAATGTCTTTTGATGTTATTAAAGACTTTGACACTGGGTGTCTTTGTACAAATGAATCACCAGAATATATACAAATATTTAATTGATTGCCACAGGGAATATACCCTTTGCGTTAATTAATCCTTTTAACATTCTGGAGTTGTACTTTTTCTGTTGTATCAGCTCGCGGGATAAACTTATTTATGGTGTGTAATTATATTCAGCTCGGAAAATATTTTAAACGAGAAATATCTTCGAAAAATTTTGGGTGACGGCGTTTAAATCGGACGTTTGTGCAAAATGTTTATACTGCATAATAAGTATTCCCGGAAGTATTTGAATTGAATTGAATTGAATTGAATTGAATTGAATTCTTTTATTGAATTTAACTCCACCATGCAGGCCTGGGGGTCATACTTTCTCCGGAACGACAAACAATTGACAGCTGACACTTCGTGAGTCTATAGTTTATCAGATTGGGGCCATTTTGAGCCTATTTGCATAACCCCCTAGAAGAGGATCATGGGCAAATTTAAGATGGCGGCCACATGATATACCAGAAAAGTGATGTTTTTGTCATTTTTCTTCAAAATTTCTGCTTTTCTGCGATGAAAAAGTGGACAACAGCTATTTTATTTCACATCACATTAATATTTTCTAATTTATCATGCACCTTTTGCGGCCAAATTGCATAAATAAAAAAAATCGAAAAATATACCAAAAATGCATTTTTGAAGATGAAGTCACTGCGACGTCATCAAAGTGGTCATATTGGATGTTTTTAGATTTTCTGGTAGAGCTTGACCCAAGCGTATAGTATGGTAAGATTCAATGCCCTAGCTCAAGGAGTAAGAAAAATAATTATGGGGCCATTGTCCGGGCATATCCCAAAAAAACCAGGCCAGATAGGGTTAACGGAGCATGAATAACTGGCAAAGCAGATTCTGCAAGCGCAAACATTTGTGACTAATCACAACCGACGTTGTTTCTCCCTCAACGGACAATGAAGATTCGGTGTCAATTTGGGTCACTGTCAACAAAAATAGTTATCAAGGTGATCTGGCAGACTTAGTATCCGGCTCCCATGTGACAAGCCTTAAAGCCTACTGGGAAACCCGGATGTTGAGAAGAACCCGGATGTAGGCGCGGACGTAGGCGAAAGCATCCTAGTACCCGGATGGAGGCGTAGACGTGTACCTAGTACCCGTCCATTGGTTCTTTTATCGATCGCTCATTGGATCTTTTTCTCGACCGCTGATTGGTCCAAATGGAACTGCCCATCCTTCCCAGGTTAATTTATAATCCCCTTTTCTTTGACCTTTTGATCCGACATGCTTCCGCGCACTGCCGGTGATGACGTTATCCGCCATTATTCGCCATTTTCCAACAATGGCGGTCACACAACTCTGGACATGTCCAAAGGTCACGCCCCTTTCACCCAAACTGGAAGTGACATCATTTTTACATCCGGGTGAAATAGGCGTCGATTTAACCTCTCCCTACATTCATCCACGCACTGCCGGAGAACCCGCGCGCGCGGGCGCTGCGGCATTAGATCACTCCCGCGCGCGCGCGCTGGGGGGCCGGGCCGGGGCCGAGAAAGTTGGAGGTAGTGTTTGAGCATTCTGAAAAACCGGAAGTGACGTCACACACACTTGCGCAGACCCACCAAACCACGTGAATGTTAGTCCAGGTGGATGCTCCCCCACCTAGGATTCACATGGATACCTCACTCGACACAATAGGCCCATGAGGGGCTCACCTAGACCCCAACACGTCTATGTCCATACCCTTTTGCTACCGCGCATGCGCAGAATGACCCTATTTCTACCCCACATCCACGCCATCAGATGTTCCATTACATAGGCTTCACATGGATACCTCACACGACCCATTCGAACCGTTAATAGCCCATCTCTAACCGAAACACACCCACACACACCCCCAAAAATGCCTTCTTTCTATACTACGGCCAGTCTGCGCATGCGCAGACTATTGACAACGTCCGAACCATTAGTGTAGTCAAGTGCTCCTGCATGAGAGCTTCACATTGATACCTCACTCGACCCCATCGGACCATTAGTGGCCCACCTAGATCCCAACACGTCCACCCCGTATGGACCAATACACCCATAGCCATGCAGTATAGGCCTATGGGCCTACCCAGGCCTCGGTGACTTTTTTCAAAAATTTCACCGTTTCGTACCGGAACATTTCCTATCATGTTTGTCTTGACGAGACTAAGAAAACAAATCCAAACAACCATACCGCAAATGTCTAGAAGTAGGTTTCCCAGTGGGACAAACATTGGTGCTATACCCCTAGTATGGGACTATATGGGTCTCCCTGAACTTTTTCCAAAAATTTCAACGATTCGCTCCGCGACACTTCCTATCATGTTTGTCTTGACGAGACTAAGAAAACGAGACCCCACAACCTAAACCGCAAATGTCGGGAAGTAGGTTTCCCAGGATGGTCCTATACCCCCCATACCCCATATAGGCATTTTCCCGTAATTTAGGATAAAGTCCGTGTTCCGTATTTTTTCAGGAAAAATTTTAGATACACCCACTTTGGAACTAGGGGGAGATAACTCTATTGATAGGCAAGCCCCGGCGACCTATATACCCCCCATACCCCATGTAGGCATTTTCCCGGATTTTTCGATAAAATCCGTGTTCCGTTTGTTTTTTTCAGGAAAAATTTTACATGCACCCACCCATGACTGGATGCTCCTTCACATAGGCTTCACTTTGATACCCTCATACAACTCCATCGGCCCATTAGGGGCTCCCCTAGATCCCAAAACGTCTATTTCCATACCCTTGGTGCACCGCGCATGAGCAGAATGGTGACAACGCCCGAGCCGCTAGTTGAGTCAGATGCCCCTTCACGAATGCTTCACATTGATACCTTATATGACCCCATTGGACCATTAGTGGCTCCCCTAGCTCCAAAACGTCTATTTTCATACCCTTTGGCCACCGCGCATGCGCAGAATGCCGATATTTCAACCCCACACCCAGCCCATTAGATGACCCTTCACGAATGCTTCACTCGGATACCTCACTCGACCCCATCGGACCATGCAGCGTATTTGAAGTCTGGGGACTACTTTTTCTAAATGGCGGCTCCAAAATGGCGGCATGCCAGGGAAAAACCCCAATACATAACAAACAAGTCTAGACATGTCCTAAGGTCACGCCTCATTCACCCCAACCGGAAGTGACGTCATTTTTACATCCGGGTGAAATAGGGCTCGATTTACGCTTTATATACTACTGTTCTATTCTCTAGGTGTTCTACTTAATGGTATGACAAACTGTCAACCTTTAGCACAATGGAAACGTGGTGCAGCCTAAGAACGAATTTCCAAGCCGAAAATACAATAAGCTTCAGATAGAAAAACGACGATATCAAGCGGTCCCTAGGGAGGACAGTCTATGTACTTTATGTTAGATTTTTTAGAACAAGGCTCGCTTCATGTTAGAATGCTTTACATTTGTAGATGAATAGGAAATATTGTTTAGGTCTATCAATTCCTTTATCCAAAGGGTACCTACAATGTATTGGTATAGACGTTTCTGGCATTATGTTAATGGTATAGACATTATGTTAATGTCATCTACAATTCAACCTGTATTAAATGCAACATCCAAATACATCCATAAATGCTTAGCACGTTTGGAACGGCTTTTCAACGTGGTTCCAATCGTCACCCCTTTTGTCTTTGATATAGCATGTAGGCCTAGTCCCAATTTGGCAAGAGTTAGAAAATCTAAGATATGTGTGATAGCCTTGCTCAATGATGTTTAATGCTTTTTTAAATGTATTTGTTCAACTTGTGTTGTAAATGTTTCATACGCTTTATATGATGTATATACCTTTAGCCCTCGGGCACCAGATAATCATGAGAAAGCCCATATACATAATAGGTTTACATTAACTCAGGGAAATGTCTTTTGATGTTATTAAAAACTTTGACACTGGGTGTCTTTGTACAAATGAATCACCAGAATATATACAAATATTTAATTGATTGCCACAGGGAATATACCCTTTGCGTTAATTAATCCTTTTAACATTCTGGAGTTGTACTTTTTCTGTTGTATCAGCTCGCGGGATAAACTTATTTATGGTGTGTAATTATATTCAGCTCGGAAAATATTTTAAACGAGAAATATCTTCGAAAAATTTTGGGTGACGGCGTTTAAATCGGACGTTTGTGCAAAATGTTTATACTGCATAATAAGTATTCTCGGAAGTATTTGAATTGAATTGAATTGAATTGAATTCTTTTATTGAATTTAACTCCACCATGCAGGCCTGGGGGTCATACTTTCTCCGGAACGACAAACAATTGACAGCTGACACTTCGTGAGTCTATAGTTTATCAGATTGGGGCCATTTTGAGCCTATTTGCATAACCCCCTAGAAGAGGATCATGGGCAAATTTAAGATGGCGGCCACATGATATACCAGAAAAGTGATGTTTTTGTCATTTTTCTTCAAAATTTCTGCTTTTCTGCGATGAAAAAGTGGACAACAACTATTTTATTTCACATCACATTAATATTTTCTAATTTATCATGCACCTTTTGCGGCCAAATTGCATAAATAAAAAAAATCGAAAAATATACCAAAAATGCATTTTTGAAGATGAAGTCACTGTGACGTCATCAAAGTGGTCATATTGGATGTTTCTAGATTTTCTGGTAGAGCTTGACCCAAGCGTATAGTATGGTAAGATTCAATGCCCTAGCTCAAGGAGTAAGAAAAATAATTATGGGGCCATTGTCCGGGCATATCCCAAAAAAAACAGGCCAGATAGGGTTAATGGAGCATGAATAACTGGCAAAGCAGATTCTGCAAGCGCAAACATTTGTGACTAATCACAACCGACGTTGTTTCTCCCTCAACGGACAATGAAGATTCGGTGTCAATTTGGGTCACTGTCAACAAAAATAGTTATCAAGGTGATCTGGCAGACTTAGTATCCGGCTCCCATGTGACAAGCCTTAAATTGTGAGTTTCTGTATAACCACACTAAATATAATAATCCACGCTAAATATGAAGAGAATGGGGGCAATGGGCACGGGGATAATTGATAGGGAGCAATTGCTTTTATGCAATTCTATTGGTTTAAAATCGTTTGTTGTTATTCAGCTGGTACCGTCATGTACGGGGCAACACTGAGGAAGGCTGAAGAAAGGGTTTCAGAACGGAAGCGTTTCTAGCGAAAGCCAGCGTCGGAAAAAACTATAACAATTCGGATTGCTCATAATAACCCCAAAAATATCATAAAACTGCATGTTTTAGCAAGTCAGGGTCGTTTGAATTTGTTAGTGAGAATCGAAGTCCCTTCAAACTGATAAAAGTTTACCGGGTATAAGCAACCATGTACTGATCTTCACCCAGACAGATTTCTACAACTATAGAAGCCGAGTTGGATGCATGGACAATTTTATGAAAATGACTTGTTTTGAGGGGAATATGCAGTTTTGTTGCCCCGAGGGTGTGCATATTGCCCGAGCCGCAAGGCAATAATTTCATTATTATATTTATCAACTTAACTCTGTGCTAATCTATTATCTCTCGAGCAAAATAATGTTTTATGTTTTATTTTGCAAGAGCGCAATTTTTCTGAGTTGATTGTTTTCAGTGGGCAATCGCTTGCAACATAATTTATCATGCACGAGTTTCCACTGATTCAGAGCTGCTTCACTACTATCGTGTAAATCTCGCAACGCACGTAGGCCTATAGTTGTTCGATGACGCTTGTTAGATTCTCCAATAATGTGCTTGGGTACGATTCTACTTACAGTTAGATGAGGGATGTATTTCTGCTGCTGCTGTATTCTGCAGCTGAAATCAACTCGACGAACTGCTCCGTGATCGACGGTTTGCAGCGCGAGGGAGAGAATGGGGCGACCTCTGCTACCCCTCAGCCCATAGGGCCATGTACGTACGTCATTCCGTCCGGTCGTCCGTCCGTCCGTCCGTCAACATGTGTTCTTGTCCGCTGAATATCTGCAGATCTATCAAGTCTGGCCTGACCAAACTTTGGCGAGAGCTTCCTGTATGGCGACTTATGAAATGATTAGATTTTCAGATGGCTATGATGATTGTATGATTTTTAATTATTTTTATTGTTTATTGATGCTCACCTTGTGCACTGCTATCTATGCCCATCGGGAACCCTAGGTTGTATGTTGCATTGTGACTTTTGAGGATTCGCTGATTCCAAGAAGCTCTGTGTAGCGGTCCATTCGATAATTAGACCATCTGGAGATATGCCCATTGGGAACCCTTGGGTGTATGTTGCATTTTGACTTGTGAAGGTTCCCTGATTCCAGGAAGACCTGTGTTGCAGTCCATGCGAGATTCAGACCATCTGAGAATGGTTATGATTGGATGGAACCTCAAGGCTTTAAATTAATTCACAAAACTTGTTACTGCAGGCTCTGGTAGTTTAATTCCACAGCAAGTAGGCCAGTAAAACTTCTGGAGGTTTAGCAGATTCGAGATGTGACAGGGGCAGTGGCATCTAATTATTTTAGGCCTGTATTCAAGAATATCTTTAATTTTAAAACAAACTATTCTACTGCTTCTTTATTGAAACGTGATTCCCAGTTGCTTCGCAATTCACACATTATTGTGATATATGGGCGGCATGTCTGGATACGGATTAGAGACACTATAACCAAGAGTATCCGAGATATTACCTCTCTAACCAATTGTTAGATGGCCTTCGATATGCTTATGGCGTGCAACAAGTATACGGTTGGCAAAAACAGTTTGGGTCCAGTTTTTGACAGTTAACACTCAACCAACGTGATAATTGAGGTACATATTTTAGCCTATTAAATTCCATTCCGGTGGTTTAATAGCATCACTCATGCATGTGTCTCGGGCAGTTGAGCGGGATAAAAATGAAACTGTTGAAAATGAAACAATACACTAGCAGGTATGTTTTCGCCTATTGGTTGGCTGATTCAAGAAGAAAATTTATATTTTGTGTGTTGCATGCTTCTGTGGAACTATGCAGTCAGGTTGTTATTGTTAGTAGTTTGCTGGTAAACTTAATACGGGTCCGTAGTTATTTCTGCCCTCTGCCAACTAACATAGTTTTATCAAGCAAAGGAGAGCAAGCAACACTGTAGTGAATAAGCAATGAACAATCAACGGTCGCAATTATTTGTTGCCGGTACAACATAGTGTTTTTATTTTCTTCACCGAACATGTTATGGTACCTTTGAAATTATTTAAAACCAGGTCAGGATAGCCTATTTCTGGCCTGACCCACATCAATTTTGAACCGGTTTGCGTACTTCGAGCTTATCCCAAACCCCCGCCAGGCTCCCTCCAAATAATAATGATAATGTTGGGCATATGTCAATCAATGCGTTTCTATGCCAATAACCTGTTATCATACTTGCTCATGCATGATCTTTCTTGCCACTGATCAAGCTACACTTTCATGCATGCTGTAATCCCGCCGCACCGCTCGCATTATGCAACTCGAGTCTATTATATGTATGGCACATACATGTTTTTCACGCAAACCATATCCTACATGATCAGAAAAAATTGGACTGAGGGGTCAGCGCACCTTTTAGGTGCTTGCAATTCATGTTGTAATTGTCTCCCTTTAGTGTATATTCCATGGGGGGGAATATGCAGTTTCAGCGAGCAATATACACCCACGTGACCGGGGAATATGCAGTTTTATCTCATTACAATTTACATAGGGAGACACTCTACTAAATATAATAATATATTATATTTCTTGAAATGATTAAAAGAATTTACCTGTACGTGTACTACAGCTGGTATATATTAAACTATATTAAATCGTCGTGTTAGATGGGCGACAATGACGGTACCGAGACCGCTGTATGAAAAATCAGATAGATTCAGAATGGAGTTTGAAAAGTAATTTTTCCCCACGTACCCCGGAAAATTTCCCCAAAACGAGGACACCGAAATTTTCATTATGAATGACTTTTTGCCACCTACCTTGATGTTGATTGATTTGAAGGAACTGCTTGAGCGCATTCATATAAACAGGAAATATGAATAAACTACCACAAAATAGCTGCGATAAACATCCAGTTACAAGAAAATTTAAAAGTTGTTGACCAGTAATACATGTACTCCAAAGTTTACAACACCGCATTTTGTTCATATAGACAATCCCGTTAATTTCAAACTAAGCGAAATACATCTCCAGCAGTTGTGTTTACCTTGTGATTTAAGTATGTCAAATTTGCGCTGCACCGGCTGCCACATAAATGTTATCTGTCCACCGGTGCGTGCAATTTATATGTGAGGAGATCAACAAATTTGACACGCATGAGTCTTGAATCGAATTAGCCTATATGAACAGTACCACAGAAAGAAAAGCATACGCACATGTGGAAGAGAGGTGAATCTAAAACTGGGACAAGGGATGTGTTTTAAGAAAGGCGGTTAACCTCCTTTAGTCACAGTTAGGGATGAACATACATGTACATTGACATGCCTCACAGATCAGATAGAACATACTTCGATGGTTCAGTAGACCGATATTAGTAAAGTCTGTTAGACGGACTTTTGATGCAGCGGCTGCCAGTCAGATACTGTATGTTCAACGGCGCGTGCAGTTTGTCGGTGACGAGATTCGGTGATAGCGAATGTGACGCCTGTGGCGCTTGTCAATTCGCTCCAACTGATTGTCGTCTTTTACATACGTATTTTGCAGCGAATATATTCATGGTTCAAAGTACATTGCACTTTTTATGTTATTTTATCTTTTATCTTACTCTATTATATCACCAAACCTCCTCAGGCCTTTTCGTGCAAATTGTTCAGAAGCATGCTATTCAATCATTCCGTGAATGTTGTTGTACACAAAGTTTGGTATTGTGAGCGTAACTGGCTCATGCCATGGTTTCACTGATATCGTCATAACCACAGGAACTCGTGACCGTTGTTAATTGGTTAATTAGGTCGATTACAGGGGGCGGTTCGAAGTGGGGAATAAATGGGCTCATTTATTCCCTACCTCGATCCCCCACCCCTGTAATCAACCTAATTAACCAATTAACAACGGTAACGAGCCCCTTTGGTCATAACTAATGAATCCGTTACCTCTATGATTGGTAAGATTAAAACAGGCAAGACATGCGGGGGTCTATCTCGTCCCAAAGGAGTTTTTAAAATTCGGAGGGAACGCTGTAGTTACGTCTCTATGTAAATTATTTAATTATTTCAAGCTTCAATCAACATGCGTAAAGATTGAAGATAATTGTCTTTTAATTTTGTCTGTTGTTCTTTAAAGGCAGATACACTATTCCCAATCTGTGATTCACCGGAACCGAATGTTAACCATGCACAATGCTTTTTTTTCTATATTTTGGCATATCCTCCTTGAGTCCACGTGCTTCTCGTGTCTGTGATAACAACGGGACGCGATTTTCACCTAAGTAGTCGCCTGATTGGACGGCAGATTTAATTCGGTCTCTTGCAGTTCTCATGAGATTAGATAGAGCCGGTGTCAGATATAATATCACTGATACTGTTATCACATAAAGTGTATTCCATATTCACCAAGACTGACCTCCTTTCCGCAGGTTAGACCCAAATGAGATAAGAATTCACTCTCGATATTGGTTATCACTCAATGTGTTGAATACCACAATTCCATGACTGACAATCAAAAATGTGTTAACCCTATCTGACCTGGGCTTTTGGGGACCTGTCCAGGCCGGGGGGGAAGGAAATGCCCCCACCTAATTATTTTTCTTACCCCTAGAGCTAGGGGGCTGAAACTTACCACACTCTACCCTTGGGTCAAGCTCTACCAGAAAATGTTATAAAATCCAAGATGGCCGCTTTGATGACGTCGCATTGACGTCATTTTCAAAAACGGCATTTTTGGGTCGATTTTTCGAATTTTTTATTTATGCAATTTCTCCGCAAAAACTGCATGATAAATTAGTAAATATTAATGTGATGTGAAATGAAATACTTTTTGCCCACTTTTCATCGCGGAAAAGCAGAAATTTTGAAGAAATATGACAAAAACATCACTTTTCTGGTACCCCACGTGGCCGCCATCTTGCATTTACCCATGATCCTCTGCTCGGAGGGTTATGCAAATAGGCTCAAACTGACCCCAATATGATAAGCTATAAAGTCAAGGAGTTTCAGCTCTTCATTTTTTGTCGTTCCGGATATAGCGCAGAAAGTTTGGTAGGGGGGCCATTTCGCCCCACCCCCACCCCCCCACACCCCCCCCCCACCCCCTGCCAGGTAGGGTTAACATGATAATGCATCATACATATAGTATGGAGCGCTAATATATAGATATGTGTTCATTTTCATCGATTATATACCGATTGTTTTATATATAAACATTGTTATATCCTCCTCCTTAATGGAGATCTATTTACTCCGTATGCAGCTTTGTCAGGCCAACCCTGGCTAGAGATGATGTATACGTCAGCGGCACAGGTAGCAGTCCTTGTATATCGGAGAACAAATATTGCGAGATGTATATATGGGGTGGCACTGGAGGCCATATTGGATCTAAGTATAAGGACAGGCCGGAAACCAATTTTGATGCTGTCGAAAACTAAAACTTCATTTTGGGGGAAAAAATCGTACCAAATAGGCAAAACTTTTTTAAGTTACCTTTTTTAACAGTTTCTTAAGCTATTGAAACCTAGTTCAGTAGTGATAATCCAATCCTTTTTTCCCTAATTCCATTTAAAACAGGAATTTGTTCACTCTTCCACCGTGTCGTTTTCATCGACTACACAGAGACTGTATCCAAGTACGCGCTAGAGAGAAATAGTCTCGAACCAAGTGTTCAACTTCAAGCAATATGTACAACTGCATTGCATTTCGACGAACAGCGCACCATATCACTCGGTTCGAGAGTATCAAATAAGGTGACGGCGGCCATGTTCGTAGTCGATGAAAACGACGACGTTCTATTTGGCGTTCTATGTGGATTTATTAAAAAACTATGAGAACTCAGACATGAATGTACACACCATTTCATTTACAGTAAAGCATGATTGTGCCAAAAATTTCAGCGCAAATCTCAAAAATTATGAACGATGGGGCCTAAAAGGTTTCTGCGAAAAAAATTGGTTTCCCACCTGGTCTTATCTATAGAGACCCCGCAACCTTTTCCTCTTTCCCTAACCAACCAAGAACTGCTGCCTGTGGTCAGCGGCATCTCCAACTTTCGTGTATGATGCAACACACATCCTTATGCATATTGCTTTATAGATTTGATTTCGCTTGGTAAATTACTTATTGAGGTAATGTGAACGGGAATTGTATAATAAAGATGTAAAGTGTTAACAGATCACAATAGTTACCTTATTGTACGTATTCCATTTAACCGTATCTGGCCTGGGCTTTTTGGGACCTGTTGTGGCCTGGGGGGGGGGCGAAATGGCACTCCCCCCCCTAATTATTTTTCTTACCAATTGAGCTAGGGGGCTGAAATTTACCACACTATACCCTTGAGTCAAGCTCTACCAGAAAATGTAAAAAAAATTCAAAAACGGCATTTTTTGGTCGATTTTTCAGTCAGATATTCTGAATTTTTTATTTATGCAATCTCTCCGCAAAAACTGCATGATAAATTAGTAAATATTAATGTGATGTGAAATAAAATAGTTTTTGCCCGCTTTTCATAGCGGAAAAGCAGAAATTTTGAAGAAATATGACAAAAACTTTTCTGTGACTCCACGTGGCCGCCATCTTGAATTTTGCCATGATGCTCTGTTCGGGGGGTTATGCGAATAGGCTCAAAATGACGCCAATAAGATAAACTATAAAGTCACGGGGTTTCAACTCTCCATTTTTTGTCGTTCCGGAGATAGCGCAGAAAGTTTGGTAGAGGGGCCATTTCGCTCTCCCCACCAGGCCAGGTAGGGTTAAGTGGCGACATTTCATCACATTATTATTAACTTTCTATGTGCATGGATGTTTTGATAATCCTGCGAATTGTGTCCAAATATCAAGTGTTATTTGCTCAAAACGTTGTATTGTACTGGGTTCATATAAGTGACTACTTCAAATCACATATCAACGCTTATCACCAGGTTTTTGTATGATTTAGTTCTGCACACTGGCCTCCAAATTCAATTCAAGAGGAGAGGGACTCCGAAATAAGCGGTATCGATAGATAATCGTCGTATTTTCTTATTTATTTCATGCCATCGTATGAAAAAGATATAGGGTCAACATCGTATCGTACACAATCTGAGGCAACTATCAGAACTTCCGGCATGCGGATTAGGGAATAAGATACATTTTCCAAGATGTCCAGGTTTCTCTAATTAGGAGATTTAGACCTATATCTCTATAAAAATGAAGCGGGCATTCTCTCTCGTCGACAAGAGAGATGATTTCAATTTCGGCATCGTAAACTATCCCTCTCTAGACAGTAATATTCCAGTGGGGCCTGCATATGTCGCCTACTAACATTTGCTATATAAAATTTATTTCAACCCTGTTGACGAGGGCCCTTTAGGAGGTAAAAGCATTTTGGGAAAGATATTGCACCATTATTTCTAAAAACTCTGGCGTTGAATGTATTTGGATATTGAAAAACTCAAAATATCTTACGGAAGAACTTGATGCTAAAGGTAACATACCGTACAGATATGTATCCACATGGGATTTCTAGACTCTCTATACTACAATCCCTCACCAGGACCTTATTGACCGTCTCAGTTCATTAATAGTATCTGTGTTCAAGAAAACTGATCGTAGATATATTAATGTCAGAAATCATAAAGCATTCTTTATCTCTACTACATACAAGAGATATCATTCATGGGATGTTTATTTGTTGATAGAGTTGCTTGAATTTCTCATTAAAATATCTATGTGAAATTTGGCAGCACAATATATCAACAGCATATAGGTATTCCAATGGGTACTAATTGTGCACCCCTGTTGGCTGACATATCTTTATTCTTATGAATATAACTATATGCAGGCGCTTTCAAACACCGTTCGATTCAAAGCCCGTACCTTCTCATTCACCTAACGCTATGTAGACGATCTTCTCGCTGTGGATAATCGCTATATAAATGACGCAGTGAAGGATATATATCCACCTTCACTGGATTTGAAGGAAACTACAGATAGCCCTACGGGCACATCATTTTTAGACCTATATCTCCATAAAAATGAAGCGGGCCTTCTCTCTCGTCGACTTTATGACAAAAGAGATGATTACAATTTCGACATCGTAACCTATCCCTTTCTGGACAGTAATACTCCAGTGGGACCTGCATATATCTCACCAAGTAGCATTTGCTAGATCCTGTGTTAAATGTGATGATTTTGATCAACATCACAAAACATTGTTGCAGAAACGTATAAAACAGGGCTATGCCACCAAGCGCCTCCACTCAAAGTTTTTTTTTCAAATTTGGTGATACATATCGCATGCTAATAACAAAATACGAGCGTAGCGTGCAAGATCTATGGCGTTACATTTCGTAACTTGTGTCTAATTCCGCTTAACCCGGGGCTAGGGGCCGTATGAACCCATGTAATTCAAGATCCTCATGGTGCTCATATGAACAGTCACAATCAAAGCGTGACTAAGATACATCATTCTCCAGATGACTACTTTACAACGAATATCATATGGATTTAGAATACTAATCAGCGATACGGATTTGATATTTTTGGAACATCATGATGTCTTGCCGGCATCATTGAAGACTGTTGACCGCTTCTCTCTTTCAGGAAACTAGCCTATGTTTATGTATACTATGATTGTCTTTTTGAATTTGGTGCTAATATGTAAGATGGAATAGGTCTTTTGATTATGGACGCGGATATTCTTTAATGGACGACGGCTGAATTATGAATGACGAATCAGACGCTTGTAATGTGTAAAATGTGATGATTATAATCAAAACATTATTGCAAAAACTTAAAAAACACATGACTATACCACCAGGCACCTCTACTCAAAGTTTCTCAAATTTGATCATAAATATCGCATGCTGATAGCAAAATACGAGCCTGGCGAGCAAGATCTATGGCGTTCCGTTTCCTAACTTGTGTCAGCTTCCGCTTAAGCCTGACATAGGGGTTGTATGTACTCCGGTTCTTAGAGATACTCAAGTTGTCCGTTTGAACAGTCACAATCAAAGGGTGACTGAGATACATCATTCTCTAGATGACGACTACACAACGAATATCACTTGGTTTAAGAATACTGATCAGCGATACGGATTTAATATTTGTTTGAACATCATGTGTTGCGGGCATCATTTAAAACTGTTTACCGCTTCTCTCTTGCAGAAAACTTGATTGTTTGTTGCTAATACTGCCACATGACTTCGAATTTTGGATAATGGACCCGAAAATTCTTCGATAGACGTCGGCTGAATATTGAATGACATTCTAGACGCTTGTATATCAGTGGATTATTGTAAACGGAATGTGAATGTAAATGTGAATTCCCTATCTTTACATGGCAGGAACCTCTCTACATAGAATGGGTGTGACCTATCGTTTTGGCCAGCAATACATCTATTTCAGTCTGTTTTGTTGCTACGTCTTGGTACTCATATGAACAATCACAATCAAAGCGTGACTGAGATACATCATTCTTTAGATGACGACTTTACAACGAATATTATGGATTAAGAATACTGATCAGCGATACGGATTTGATATTTTTGGAACATCATGATGTCTTGCCGGCATCATTGAAAACTGTTGACCGCTTCTCTCTTGCAGGAAACAAGCCTATGTTTTGTATACTATGATTGTCTTTTTGAATTTGGTGCTAATACTGTTATATGGAATATGGAATAGGTCTTTGGATTATGGACGCGGATATTCTCTAATGGACGACGGCTGAATTATGAATGACGGACTAGACGCTTGTAATTTCGTTGCTCTGTTTCGAAAGTCTGAGTGTACGTCATAATGGTCATTGAAGGAGATTTGTCATCAAGTTGTCTTAGTCTTGACTATTCTGCTTCTGTCTTCCTATCATGGATTTGTGGAACTCGTTGAGTTTTCGTCGATGCGCAGATTGTACAATGCTCTGTTTCTCCTATATATATGACCGCTGACGATAAGACAGTGCCCACCTCTTAGAGGTCTTCGTGATGTCAATAATATCACGTCCGTTTTCACAGTTCGATTCATCCATTCTTGGCTTTGGTAGAAAGTATATCGGTATTCGCTGGTATTCGACAAATATTATTGACGAATTATGTTTGAAGGGGAAATTTCTTTGGAAAATAGTGATTTAAATTTTTAGCTCTTGTGGCTTG
Organism: Hanleya hanleyi; assembly: GCA_036873755.1. Lineage (NCBI taxonomy): Eukaryota > Metazoa > Mollusca > Polyplacophora > Lepidopleurida > Hanleyidae > Hanleya > Hanleya hanleyi. Next base: position 37,534 of record JAVTVY010014778.1, on the reverse strand, counting down.
CTTTATAGTGAAATATTCTACTCCATTCAAGCTTCACAGAAACGCCAAAGAAAAACGCCAAAGAGATAAACAATCAGAAAAAAAAGACAAAAATGCAGTATCTTAATAACTCCCTCGTATGCCCTATTTTGAATTAACCACAAGTTCACGCAAAATGACTCCATTGTACATGTGACTGGTTATCAAGCCACTGCGTTTCAGCTCTAAACGTTTCGTCCGGAGATAGTTTTCTAGCGAGGCGTATCACGCCCCCCCCCCCCCCCCCCCCACACACACCACTGCCCTAACCATGCCTGGCAGGACGAAGAACTAATGACCCCGTCTGCTTTTAATGCTTACGGTTATATTTATTCCATCATATTTTCAAATATGCTGAGGTACTTTTACATACGAACGAAATGACAAACTTTGTTATTAATCGATTGTTTTCGTATAGCCTTGGTACTGACCTGAGGCGACCCGAAGGTGAGTACCAAGGCTATACGAAAACAATCGATTCATAATATTTGTATTCATTGACATTTCGGGTTTTAATGGCAGTGTTCTATTTTTCTCCTTTTTTTGGGCTGATGCGCAGTCGCAAACTGGCGTATTTCTGTCCCAACAAACAATCGCTCTCTAATGTTGGAACCGGCCCGATTCTAGCCCAAGGCCAGTCTCCTCACCCGAGATGACGTCATGAATCTGTAACACTACAAGTTTGCTATTATTTTTGTTGGTTTCGTTTCAAAATGCATTCGTTTGAGTATAATAATTGAAAATTCAATTAACGATAATCTATCAAAGGCGACAATGTTCATAGGAAACCATAACGTCACAACATAGCTCTCTGGCGGAGACAGCTGGAACAGTACGCTGACACTGTCTGCTAATATCTTGATTTAACAGAGAGTACTACCGTCTAAGATAAGAACAAATGTACGATCCTATTTTACAGGTTTAAATTTTATGATGAATATGTACTGGACCTAGATCAGTATGCGTTTCTATTCATTTATTAACTTACATTAGGATTCCAGTTTCATAATTATGAATAACGGGAAAGTGTTTTCATCACTATACTTGGCCCTACCATAAGTCACGTCGGACAGCAATTTGTCCCTTCGTGTGTGGAGATCTCCACGGTTTTCACCATCTCGGAACTCGAGTATCACAGCGTGTTCTTTGAAGGGTTTGATTATCGCCAGTAGGGGTGCTGATTGGCCACTCTTACCAAGTGGTTGATGTGGAAAATACACTTCGTAGAAAGCGTTGATTAACACCTCCGAGTTCGCGGTTGAGTGCTATACTTCAGACCTTCTGTCGTGTGTCTCAAACAGAGGTCAATGATACAATATATTATGGAGTTGGAATAGATAGTGTGTCAAATGACACCAGGGTGTTTTTAACAAATATGCTCAAAGAAGTTGACTGCTGATTACACCTTTCAAAAGTGTGTTGAATGACAGCCTAAGGTGTTCCCCAACATTCCTAATCAGGTGTGAAGAGTCATCATGTTACACAGATTCTGCAACAGCTGCGAAACAACGCCTTATATGGGTTTGACGACATCACTCAATATATAACAATTTAGAGGATTTCTATACTACCGTCATATCAGAAGCGAATCAATTAGGAGGGCCTAACATTGGATTAGAATGACTAGACCAGACTAGATAGCAGCACTCGTCAAACCGCCTACACCACTGGACTCTTGCACATCTATACACGCGAAAGACGAGATGCGGCGTCGACACATGGGTGACACTAATTATGCAGGCCTAGTATTTGAATTCCAGTCCCGTGATGCGTCACTCGATTTTTGTTTTGAATGGGCGCTTTAACGATACATTCTAATAATCTTACTGTACGACCACGTCACATCATGTGTTATAAGCCGGGAGGCGTTGGCCGATACATTATAGTTAATCCAATCCAAGGTTAAAAAAAACACTTCTAGGTGGATTGCTTGTGGTCATGTAACACAATACCACGCCACCGTATCAACTAAAACATTTTTTGTCAACTGTTAAAAAGTTTTGTAATGCAAATTTCCCATATGTCGCGTTATCAGACTGTCGTCCAATCTGACTTTTCAATTTGATCAAGCCACTTAAATTCTACAACAATTTTAAATGTGCTTCACCTGACGACGCAGACATCCACTATCTGCGAAAGCTCGTGACCATTATAACTTAGTTAGTCTTAAAGGTGCCACCCTTTGTTATTCATTTTAAATGTGTCATATCAGGTATGACTACTGTTACATTTGACATTTACTACATTTGATAGAACGTTTCATATTCGTTCTAATATTGTTGAAATTCGTAAAGTTTTCTCGGGTATCACACTTATAATTTAAAGTAACCTTGATGTGTAAATTTTGGGGTTTCATTCCACTCCTCAAATGAACGCCCATATAACACCTCACTTACATCCCATTGTGGTTTTGTTGTGAATTTAAACCCCGACGACACGGTTTCTCAATTTTACACTCCTAATACACCCCTTTTGATGGGAGTTTACAAAATAGCACAGAGGCAGGTAAGTATCCAAATAATTTTAGATTTATAATTACTCTGTACAAAAATAGCCACAGATTAGGAGACAGTTAAGTGATCAAAATATGACATTTATTGTGTTTCTATTAAAAAAGAACAACAACAACAACAGGTGTACGTCATTTAACATAATATGATCTTTTTATGAGAAAAAATAGCCTGCTTCACTGCAATTTCAGTGAACTCAGATCTAATATCACGGAAATATTATATCTCACATCAGCGCTATATAAATCCCGTGCGAAATTTAAACCACATATGTTAGCCAATCAGGGAGAAACAGATTTAAAACAACGCCCCTTGTCATTACCTACATGGTCCCGTGAACCAATATAGTAAACAATTTAATGAAACAATTTTCAAATAAAGCATCAAAGTCCAGGCATTCTTCGTACGAAACGTCTTTCTCATATAACATGACCGTTTCCTATGGGAGAAGTCCATTGTAGAAAAATCGTCTACCATGAGCTGACGTCATGCCGTTACGTCACGCACTATTTTCATCGTCTCTTGTTACAATGTTACTGTCTAGTGTCAGTCGACTAGCACTGAGTGAACTTTCACGCTACAGTATATGCCGAATGTAAACATGTGTTTTGAAATCGGTCAAACCGTAGAGTGCAGAGGGCAATCTTGTTCTCTTTTATTCAGCGCTTGTAGCCTGGGTGTGATTCGGCCCATTCATGGACCACAGTGCCCAATAGTAGTATTGCGCGCTTGACCTGGTTTTGCGCTTACAACATCGTCGGTCGAAAATGGGACGTCAGCCTTTATTTTAGCTTCTCTGATATGTTATGTGAGAAAAAATCTCTCACACTCGTGTGGGAAAAGTCGTCTAGAAATGAACTCATGTGAGATATCCATGAACGAAACATCAATCAACGTCATATTGAATAGGAGAAATTGTCGTGGTTGGTTTGTTATGTGATCTCGGAGAACACCGGGAAACAGCTCGCACGAATTTTTCATAGCGTTACCACCAGATGGTATTTCTCCGATATATTGTCTTGGTTTACCCAGATTGGCTTCACTGCTGCAACAAACTATAGGTTGTCTCTGTCTTGTTCACTTGATCAATTTGAACTTGGGACTGATACTGCACTAATAACAAACTGGGTGTCGAATCTGACGGCTGTAAGACTACACTGTAAGCAGAGGTGTTCTATTTCAGCACACTTATTGAACGCCTAACTTGTAACACTTATTAAACGCGTAATTGTGTTCAAATTGTTAACTTCCATGTTCAATTTGAACTTTAGCGTTCAAAGCATTAACGCAGGTAATCGAATGCAGAACATTATTTTAACACACGCATTCAGAGTTTGAACAATAGCATTCAAAACTCTAACATAAGTGTTCACAACTTTAACTCGCGTATTCAAGCTGGAACATCCTCAGAACACGTCGGCGTCCGATTTATTTACAGTGTAAGTAAACAAATAAACACGAAGTGACTATAACACTAGACGCCCAGGGTGATAAGAAAAGACTTGGGCCTTTCCTGGAGATAATTTATACAACTCGAACAAAAATTTCAGACGCAACGACAACAACATTATTACATTAGAGTTCAACTACAGCACAAGTTTACAGCCATTCTTATTTTTAATACATAGAATATACAATAATACAAATATCTGATATTGAATGCTTTTGTTTAATTTTAGGAACCATTCTGAAACAGGTTAGGAATTCATGAAAGAGAACAGCCAGCATTCAAATAATTATTTACAAAAAAAACCCTAAAACTTAACCACAGTAGTTAGATTTTAGTTAAATATTTGCCGCTTGTGCACACTTTGCATGACTTCTTGCATGTTGCAAGCATGTAGGCTGGGTTTTTATAACATTCTCCCTTAGTCGCCCAGTAACCACAGCTTTGGTGCGAGTTCACACATACGGAAGCAACAGCTGAAAAAGAAATAGTAAACTGTGATTTTTTTTCAAACGTTTACATAACTAAGTAGCCATTCGAACATATCGTCCTCATAAGAAACATTGCGATCGTTGTTAGCGATAGCTTGCAGTGATGGCGGGAACAGGGAACGGCGTTATGATTATAATGATGACGATTATAATTTCGAAATCATAATCTATCTCTTTCTGGGCAGTAATATTTCAATGGGATCTGCATATGGCGTATACATATCACGCCTGGTAGTATTGGTAAATTCTGTGTGAAATGCGACGATTTTAATCAACGTCACAAAGCATTATCACAGAAGCTTATAAAACAGGGCTATACCACCAAGCGCCTCCACTCAAAGTTTCTCAAATTTGGCAATACATATCGCATGCTGATAGAAAAATACGAGCGTAGGGTGCAAGATCTATGGCGTAACGTTCATAAATTGTCTCTAAGTCCGCATAACCCGCGGCTAGGGGCCGTATGAACCTATATACTTCGAAATTATGATGGTGTTCATATGAACAGTCACAATCAAACTGTGAGTGAGATGCATCATTCTCTAGATAAAACGACCATACAACGAATATCATGTGAATTAAGAATACTAACATCTTCACCAGTCAAGTCAACTACATCGCAAAGCTCTCTACGCTGCCTTTACATTCTTGGCTGGTGGCAGAGGAGTACTGCTCTGCGCCACCTAGTGGAAGTTTGAACGATGAGCGACTTTTTGCCTCCAGGAGTTGTTCCCCTTCAATATCAAGTCGACCACACTCGTAAGGCGATTCGTTATCGTTCGGCCGTGCAGCGCATCCCAAAAGCTGATTCAATTGATCAGAACACCGAAAGTGGCCGTGAAAATGCTTCTCCTGTTTTGTTTTCGGCAGAATTCCCCCGCACATTCGACACAGCTCGTTTTTAGTGGGGGCCGCCATCTTGGTAATCAACTGCTACATAACACGCATTCTGATTGGATGCAGCAAGCCGTCTCTGCATCCAACTCAACGATGAGGATTCACGTTCCAACTTTACTAGAGAAGTATGCCAAGGCAATGTACAGAGCACCGTGATGTACGTCGACTTGGCTAGAGAAGATGGAATACTAAAGAATGTTTTAAAACTGGACGATATCCCGTGATACACTGGTGTTTCCTGTGAAACTCCAATAAGGATAGGAATGAGTCTTGGCCACATGTTTATACTCACGGACAGAATAAGACGACGGGCAGACTTTGCAGGATTTCTTGCACGTTGATCTCATATAGTCGGCGTAAGAGGTCAATCCACAGTAGCCTCTACCGGCCCAGTGTGAACAATGCTTGTGATCGTCTCTACAGGGCGCTGAAGTATTATAGAAATAGAAAAGTTTCACGACATCACTTTGAAATTTAATTTCAGTATATCCTATTAAAACTGATGGGGCAGTCACAGCTGAGCTAGCCAATTACTGTGGGATTCAGCATATAAGCATCTGAGTATAAACTTATGTGTTTCCACACTATGTTGTATATAATCAGAAGTGTCCAATATTTTGTATATTATTGGCAACTTCTGCCCTCATATTGGACAGTTGTTGGCCGAAACTATTCTTTGTTCATAAATTTGCGCACGACAGGTTTTTCAAGCATGGTAGCTGCATGATCTGAGTGCTAGTGATCTTTCAATGGTAATCAACCTAAATTGTTAAAGCAGAAATTGTTAAACTATTTGTATTTATTCGTTAGTTCTGTCTCAAGGTGTATATTAAATAAGTTATTAGATGTGCGATTTTGTATGGATTTATTTTCGGCTCGGACAAGAGACTCGCATGATTGTACTTTCCTTTGCTCAGAGGACTCGTACATACAAAATCATAGATCCAATAAGCTATGATTAAATCGTCCTGGGATTCAAATTCGATGGACAAAGCCTCTTTTTCGACACTATAAGCGAGATCAAGTCAGGCGAACGAATGCACGATATATATATTCTCACCAGCTCCGCCATTGTTGCCGCAAGATTTGCAGGACCTTTTACAGTACACCAACATGTATTCAGAGCTTTTCTGACACTCTCCATTTGAAGCCCAATGGGAACATCTTCTGTTAGAATCGATACATCCATCAGGTGTGGTAGTTCTAGTTTTACTGGCTACAAAAAGATAAATAGTTAAATTTGTAGCACTTGATCAGCAGAAGTCAAATACTAAAATCGAACCCAACCGACTACAGGCAGGTGAATTGCCGCTATATATGAACCAATATTGTAAGAAAATACAGCCCCGAGTAGGCTTATCTCTTGACACAGAAGAGGTTCAATACAAGCAGGTTGAAATGCATTTTCGCTCTTTGTAGGGTTTAAACCTACTTTTGTAAATCAGTTGTCCCCATACGTATTTTATTAACAAGCAGTTTCTCCCACACGTATTGTATTACTTGCTTGAAGATTTGTTTGTGCCGAAATCATACCGACACTCTCTTTCAGAAGAACTCGTCCGTTCACTGGGTATTTGAACTATTTACAACATATTTGCATGATAAATCACTGATGTAGAATGAACACTTCCTCGAAATTAACCCTCACATGGATGTGGGTTTTGGGACAAAGCCTGTTCAGGAAGGGGAAGCATTTCACCCCTCCCCCCTCCCCCCAACCTCTCCTCGCCTGACCTGTGAGGGGGAGGGGGGTTGAAAATTCAAAAGAAGCTCTACCTGGTAAATGGAACAAACACAACCCAAGATGTGCGCTCTGATGATGTCACGATGACATGATTAATGTTTCTATTTGTCGATTGTTTTATTTTTATTTGTACCGGTATAACTTTTCCCCCAATTTTGGACAGTAGATTAGTAAGTATATATCTTATGTGAAATGCTTTTGAGCAAAGGTGTGCATCAAAAGACAAAGCATTTGAACAAAAACGACGAAAATGACAGTCACTTCCTCATTATCGCCATTTTGAATTCATCCCTGATCCTCAGCTCGGAGGGATAGGCATATTGGCTCAAAATGACCCTAATATGATAATCTGTAAACCTATCGAGGATCAGTTCTCAATATCTGAAGATAGGGTAGAAAGTTTCGGTGGGGTGGATAATGCACCCCCTGATAGGGTAGAAAGTTTGGGTGGGGTGTATAATGCCACCCCCTGATAGGGTAGAAAGTTTGGGTGGGGTATATAATGCCACCCCCTGATAGGGTAGAATTAAATTGCTACCCTTTCGGGGGCCGTGCATTATTTTATTTCAACACGTATAAGTGCTTGCCGTAGAACGCTATTGAAAGATGAATTCTAACATGCTCCACGTTATAGCCGTGTGCTGATTGGTCCAGACCTCAAAACATACGGAGATTATCACACGATAATCTTCATTTGTTTGTTGTGAGCTGTTTCATTCACGTGCCGAACTGGTGACGTCTCATTCTTGTGACGCAGTGCTACAAAGCTGAGTGACGATTGGTTCATTCACTGCGTAGTGGGCGGAGTTCACACAGCTGCAGCTCGTGAACAGACAGCACGCGCGAGCATGGCCTGCAAACCACTCACGAAAATCTTGCATCAAAACGGGATAAATTTGCAGAAAATTTGCCATTCCGCTTATGAAATGAGGGAAAAATTATCATTGTGCATGTTAGAATGGAGTTAATGACCTTCTTAGTGAATATTATCGTGTAATAATTTTTCGATGTTTAGTTTTAGACCTCATCAAAAAACCTCGCGGCTACGAAGGGGTGCAGGAAACAATACTTACATGAAGGCGGGGTATTGTACCAAAACCTGATATACACGGGCAAGGTAACCTTATAATTCGAATGGCTATTTCCTCTAACTAATTAAAGCATATTTAAGGAATAGTGCATAATGTGACAGAGAAATTCCACAGCAGTCAGGAGAAGGAGTTCGGTTGATTAATAATTGTGCACTTTCTCATTTCCTGCGACACGTCTATCGACTTACTGGTCCCCACGACTCCACCACCGCCGCACAGTTTTACTGGTTTTCCAGGACACCAACATTTGCAGTCCTTGCCGACAAAACTTTCACCTGGGCAGCGCGTTTCAGGGCAATTGTCTGCAAAAAAATCAACCTGTTGAACATTTTGGATAAACCGGTGCACATTTTAGATAAACCTTCCTTTGTTTTGGTGTTGGTACTGGTTATGTTTAAACTTTCCGTCAAATGAGGGTGGGATTGGGAAGCTACTGCAATTCCGTCGTGAAATCTAAGGCGAAGAGTTTTTTATAACGTGCTCTCTCTCTTATAATTTGCTATATTCGGCCAGGTACAAAGCATCTTGCTTCAAATTAGGACTGCGCACGCGCAGAAGGGCTACCTCGAAACTGGTAGTCCCCATAATTGTTTCGTCCAATGTTGTGCGTATCACTCTGGTCCCAAAAACGCGGCATTATCTGACACCGTCAGGATGTCCGATGTTGGTAAATTAAACTAATTAACTTTTTGAATAATGGGCGTTGTTGCATTCATAATTGTGTAATATGAGGAAAAACAATTAAAATGTAGGTTCGTGTCCCTTTTTTATCTGTAGACACTGTTAAATGGACTGACCCATGCTCCATTTGATAACCCAGAAAACATTGGGAATAGCCCTGGTTTTGAAGCATATTCATGCATAGCTTAATGAGTATGCAAAATATTCTGACTAGTCTATATATATATTTATTTTTTTTCATTTCTTTTTTTTTGTCGTTTCTCACGACGGAATTTCCATCACAGCGAAAATATGATTTTTTTTGACCGAAATCTTCTGGGTAATTCAACTTTTTCTTATATTCTAACTGTTTGAAGATAATCACAATGTCTATCAAAATTCATCAAATTTGATTAATGTTGCTGCGCAAAATTCTCGACTAGAAGATATTTAAAGGAAATCCCTATCTCTTAACCTAAGAAAGGGAGATAACGTACTGAAAAAAAAACAAGCAAAAACATGGAAAATGGCCGTCAAAGCCCAAAACCACCAGCGGACTACCTTAAGGAGGAGAAAAATATACCACCAAAATGAAATTTTCACATTTTATCTCTTTCCTTTGATTCTCAGCAACACAGACAAACTTATGAACCAATGAGGTCAAGAGGTTTACTATGTCCGGCAAAGAACGACAATGCCAAATTTCAATTTGCCGAATACAGACAGAAGTGTGCGATTCCATTAAAGAATATCCGCATCCATAATCCAAATACCTATTCCATATAAAAGTATTAGCACCAAATTCTAAAAGACAATCATAGTATACATAAACATAGGCTAGTTTCCTGAAAGAGAGAAGCGGTCAACAGTTTTCAACGATGCCGGTAAGACATCATGATGTTTCAAAAATGAATGAATGCTGAATGCTATTGAGTATCGATCATACTTAATGACATCGACATCTGATCTGACGATACATATTTACGTTAAAGAAAACAAACATATACAATATATTCAAGCGTTAAAATGTTACCTCTGTGTCATTCCAAGACCTCAAACTCACCCGCGCAATTGTACATGCGGTTGGCCAGCTGGATATCTCGGAAGCTGTGTCCTTTCCTGTTCCCGATGACGTCCTGATATCGAGGGTCCTTCGTGACGATGGTCCGACTATCATCGGTCGAAAATGCCTGACGGATGAGAGCACAATGGACACCTGTATCACAATATGGAATCTTCCCGCTTGGTGCATTTGTTTGGTGGAATGTTTACTAACTCAGAAATCGCCCAAATTTGTCTATCCTGTCATTCTGCCACATACATAGGAAAAGCTTAATGAGTATGCAAAATATTCTGACTAGTCTGACTATATATATATTTTTTCATCTCTTTTTTTTTGTCGTTTCTCACGAGGGAACTTCCATCACAGCGAAAATATTGTTTTGTTGACCAAAATCTTCTGGGTAATTCTTTGACAAGGATGATATATTCTGCATTAGTCCAAAGTATCATTTTGGTTACGCAATCATATTTTTGTTAAAAAGAGGATTTACGTGATTTTAAATTAAAATGTGTTAGACTGGGTCAGGTCTAGCTATTATATACCGATAACTCTTGACGCGACATGAATCAAGACAGAAAGCTTTGACGTCATTCGATGAATCCGTATAATGATGCAAGAGGTCCTTTCAAAACATATTTAGCAAACTTTCATACGGAAATACAAGCAACTTCTGTTGGACAACCTTCCTAAGTGAACAAATTGATTCTTACAAAAATCTCTTCCAATTTTCTTCACAAGCCAATGAAAATGCCGGATATCCATTTGAAAATTTGAATCGACCAATCAAATGTTTTCAAACTGGAATATATCCCATGATGCATTTTTGTTTCTATACAACTCCACTGATTCGGTCTGCAGACATTCACATCCACCACATCCACCCAGTCAACACAAACAAGAACAATATACAAGTGGGACCGAGATATAAAACGCAACAGATAAACAATCGATTGCAACTGCAAAGGTAACATAGACCGCAAAAAAAAGAGCCATATTACAGTTAATCTGCCCCAACTAACACATTCTAGACCATTTCAGAGAAACTTTGCTTGGCAGCTGACCTTCCCATCAGGCAATTGTATTCCAAAATACTAGTAGTTCTCCGTGTACAGCAAAATACAAGAAAACTATAGGAGATAGTGAGTTAAATCTTGATTGTATTGGCATTGCGATGTCCGTTGATCAAAGTTATATGATCTGCAAATCTCTTTTTTGCGAATTGCGGAAAACTAACCAACAGATTTTTATTTAAATTTGGGAACAAGATTGCCTGATGAGAAGAAATTGTCTCCAAAATTTCGACGAAAACGTCTGCAATAGGTGGGACAGCTTTGCTCAGGAATACTTTATTCTGCTTCTGCCTCCGGATTCTCACCGTGCCGCCGTAATGCATGACACTGGAATAATCGTAAGGGACCAAATAGGTGTTGATTACTGCCGTGGTATATTTATTGAAGTTGTGTCGTTGGTTCGCAGGGACGTTTTGTGTCAGGATCGAGACATATTCATCACGATCTGGCCTCGACTGCTCGTGGTGATAACCAATAGCGTGGCCGATTTCATGAATAATAACACCTTTCTGAAACGGAATTGAAACATATAGTGCTGAATACAAGGGATTCTGGTGATGAAGAGAGAGAGTTAAATAAAACGTCGCCTTCAGGAATTATATAGCTAGAAGCGGCCAGCTGATAACAATTGGGACGATTAGATATCATAATCGGACAGTGGTGCTACACATAGTTTAACTGGAAACAAATTGTTCAATACAAGATGGCCTAGCGATGAATGAACAAAGATAAGGAAATTTGCGATTAAGCTAATGTAGGTCAATTGATAAACATACGGACGTTCAAATATCATATTATATTCCATTTGATGAACTTTCGGACGTTCAACTATAACATTCCATTTGATGAAAGTTCGAACATTCAAATATCACATTCCAATTGATGAACATTCGAGATGTCCAAAATATCATATTCCAACTAATGACGATTCGGACGTTCAAATATCATATTCCAGTTGATTAACATTCGGACGTTCAAATACCGTTTTCGGAGAAATGGTTTATGTCACTCAAAGTCCTATATTCCGTTGAATCGTTTTTTCGCTATTTCATCTCACGCAGCTACTGGAGATGTCATATATAAGTCAAGTGAAGCTAATAGTGTCCATGCCGTGATAAGATTGGGTCTAGGACAGTTCCCCACTCGGACAGTTTCCCACAGGACAGTTCCCCCACTCGGACATTTCCTCGGTCGAACATTTCCCCACTCGAACAACTCCCCACTTCGATTTTAACCCACAATATTTTCTGAAGGAAAAAAACTAAGAATATTTATACTGTTCATTATTGTGTTTCAGATAATGTTTTACGACAATGTAGTCGACCTGACGAATGACAAATGAAGCACGAATATAGCACAATATACTTGTATAAGTATTTTGAACCAGTGACATCTCACGCAATTTTATACATATGTTGCAGGGATAGCTTTATGATCCAAACTGCTAGCCCTGTTACCTCGAAATAAATCGTACATGCCAGGAGATTGCTCCAAACCGGTTTTGGCCAGAAGCTTGAACTGGCATGCTCCGTTGCATGCTCTGAGATCGCCAGACTGGGATGGGATTTCATTGAGACTTGACGTATATAGAATTCGGGCTGGTTGGAGGGAAGATTTTAATGGGGGATATTTTAGCTCTATATCGTTCTAGGTGTTGCTAGGCGGGGCGCACCTTAATTTCTACGACATCTGGCGTCAGAATATAAAATTAATTTGTAACGGTTGAGAATTTACGCCTTTGAACCAGACTGCGAAAAATCTCGGTAAACAAACACGGGGTGGAAGTCGGCCATTTGTCCTCTCACTTCGCGTTCCCCACCTTCCCTGTTTTCTTGGCCGGCTTTGCACAGGTTGAGTGTATGCACGTAGAATTGTTTTACCGGGAGTCGGTCATCCTGATATTGGGCTATTCTGGTCGCGATAATTTTGTATAAATCCTTTCACGGCTGGCAGGCTGTGTATTGTGTTAGACAGGTTTTCTTGTCTCGGCTGATAGGCTAGCTACGCGATGTTGAAGTTTGACTGTATGATCACATCGGTCTGTGTGATATACTTTTGGGGTCGGTTAGCCGTTTTCCCCGTCTTTCGTTATGAAACTAGTCGTGTGTTCAGTTCAGTACACGCTATCAAATATTTTTCTGGTATATAGCCGGCTGAGCTAGCCAACATTTCTCGTAAACAGTGCATCGGTTGTATGCATTCAATAAACTTCGTGTCGCTGTATATACAGTACGCGTATTATTAACCCGTGAGAGGCGCGCTGTGTTATTATAGTACGGCCAAGGTGGTATAATTTGGCACTGTCGACAGCATACATGTATATAGATCTGTGTAATGGGGCAATTAATCGCTCGTCTCTTTGAGGGACTCTAAGTGTTCATTTCGGCCCGTCATATTAAATATATTCCTGGTATTTAGCCAGTTGAACTAGTCAACATTTCTTGGGAATAGTGTAGTTACTCTATTTATTTATTGCATTTGGTGTCGTCGTGTATACAGCATTATTGTCCTGTGATAAACGCGAAGTGTTATTAGTAGTGGCATTTTGGCCGTTCGTGGTCAATAGATTGGTAACAACCAGATAAATTGATTCAGTGATATTGAATGCAATTTGAGCCTGGCAGAGTTATACAATTGTCAAATATTTTTACTGGGTTATCATATAGAGCTTGTATATTGGGGAGATTAAAATTTTTATGGAAGTTTTTGTCCATTGTCACTCCAGGTGTTACTGTGTGGTGTTGTCTATGTGTTTCTGTACGATTGAATTGTATTGTTTCAGAGATTGATTTTTGTGTGAGATTTCTGCTATGTGTTAGTATTGATGGGTCTTTGGATTGGGATTGGAGATTTTGTCGACGTTTATGAGAAATCTGTAGTTGGAATACAATTGGGCGTTGAAATACAATAGTAAATGCTCAGATTGTTCGCGGGTCAATGTGGCTTTGTGTTCTGCTAACGTTTTTCCCATCCTGATAAAAGGGAAACCCGTTTTTTCTTTGTGTTTCAAGATATTTTTTTTTTGAACGGTTGTCCCTAATTTGCGTAGTTCCATTTATGTGGTGGTATTCGTGATATTCCAATTTGTCGGCTGTCAACTGGTCGGCTAAATAATATATATATATTGCCTACATTTTGGTTGTACAATACATGATTCTGATTGCTCAGTTGACAACTTGGGGCATTATCAGTCATGCGAGCCACATTCATGGCGACACCATGGTGTTGTCGCTGCCATATATTATAGTATTCATGGCAAAGCCATGGTGTTGTCACTGCGACAATAGTAATCCGACTTCCTTCAATCCTTTTGAATTGAGTTAATAATTTATATATCCTGTCTGTTTTCTCCCTTCTCTTGGATCAGTTTAGGAAATTAAGCTATGAAATTTAATTGAATGGGAACTGGTCTATGCTCATCATTGAGGGGTCTGAATGATAGACTGAAGGATGTTCATGATGTTGAGCTCGAGACAGACTATTTCCTGTTTGTATTTGAACAAATACAATTATCATTTGGCTCCTCGATGTGGTCGAGTTTAAAATCTAGTTTGTATTCTGTGTGTATTCCTCCAGGCACGGGAAACTGTGTTAATTTAAGATTTACTTATGTTGAACACACGCCTTATTCATGATTAGCCGTAAATTGAAATAGTGCAAGATTAACAGAGAAGTTGTAACAACGTGTTGACTGTGTGGTAACGCGTGTTGCACTTGTTCTGGAGATGGGTCTTGTTCTCTTTCTTTTTCGCTAATAGATATGGCTGATTATTCAAACTAGAACACGGTGACTGCGGTAACGCGCGTGCATTAGGTTCAATTAAGTGTTTCATTATTTTGAGCATGCATATGTTTAAATATTTTTTCATTCACTAAATTTGAGTAGTTGACACTGCTTTTCATTTTTCGTGTCCAATTTGGTGTTCCCTAGGGGACATAACGAGGTAAACGGTCTTCTGCTTTAATGAGTTTCTGGAGTGGAAACTGAGTGTGAGGAGTTGACACTGCTATTTATTTTGGTGTAAGATTTGTTGTTTTGTAGTGGACATACCAATGTGGGCTGTCTTTCAGTTGCTTTAGTGAGTTTCTAGAAGGAAACTCACTGAAAGTCTTTGATATATTTGAATTTATTTGACTAGATTTTGATTGGGTATTCCTTATTTTTTTTTTTTACTTGTTTGCGTATACCGTATATCATTCCACTAAAACATGGCAGATTTGGGGCCCATTGATGTGTCAGTGGCTACAGAGGAAGCATTGCAAAAATTGAAAGGGGTGGGGAGTAGTCGAAGCGCACGTGTGGTAGCCTTGCAGGAAGAGGGCAGGTTGGTTAATTTTAAGCATTTTATGCAGGCGACTCAGTTTAGTGCCGGGCATATAGCCGATCTAGTGCTAGAGGGGCAGATTATAGGTTTAGACTTGTCGGGAAGTCCGGAATACATTAATGCTTTGGTTGACCGTCGTTTTGAAGAAATCATTGGATCATGGAAAGTTGAAATAACGGCTCGAGTAGATGCATTGGATGTAGAAATGGGCCAGTTACATGACGATGTCAAGGCATACGAGCTCCAGATAGGCCAGTTGGATGAGAAAATAGTGGTACAATGTCAACAACTAGGTCAACAAGTAGGACAAGTGGAAACTAAAGTAGGACAAGTGGAAACTAAAGTAGGACAAGTGGAAACTAAAGTAGGTCAAGTTGGTGGTAAGTTGAAGCAAGTTGATGATACGATGGAACAAGTAGGTTTAGATATGAGGACTGTTGTTACATTACTTAGCGCTCCATGCAGGGAGGGGTCAGAGATTTCATCACATGCGACGTCTGAACAGACAACGGGGGATGCTGGTCAGGCGGACCCAACTCCTGTTGTTCTGAATAATAGACCTGAACATTTGATTGAGGGTGGAGGAGAGACTGCAAATCAGTTGAATGCAGCCCCTGTTCAACAAAATGAACCACATGTTCAAGTGAATGCACCAGCTGCACTTCCCGACCCCCCATGTCCAATAGATCTAAATGGAACAACAGGACTGGACGCTGGTCTGGCGTTTCCAGACGACACTAGGGATGTCAATCAGTTACCGCCCAGTGGCCACACTTCAGCTCCGAACTTCCAATGCCCAGTAAATAGGAATGAGTTGTTTTGAGACAATGCTATGGTAGGGAAACAATATCTTCAAGGGGATATAGATAATGGGAATCTGGCCGATGTGTCCGCTACTGATACCGAGGGGGAGGTTGAGGCCTCTCCTAGTAAATGTAGCGAATGCTCGTCCAGATCGAGATCAACCGAACGACATGTATCCCGAGAACGCTACCGTAGTCAAAGTCCCCGGCTTCCCAAGACTTTAGTGTTTTCAGGGACCAGAGGGGACTGGGTTCCATTTAGGGTTAAATTTAAGTTGGAAGCTGAAAGTAGAAAATGGGACAAAGACCAGTGTCTTAAGAAATTAACGGACTGTATTCATGGCGATGCCATGGTGTTTTACAGTTATCAATCGGAGGCAGTCAAAGCCTCGTTTGATATGCTCCTCAAAGCAATGGAATGCCATTATGATAGTAGGGAACCTCCGCGTGTAGTTAAGCAGCGGTTGCAGGCGGAAGTGCAGGGTTCCGAAGATACTTTAGAGGAGTTTGCTTTTAGATGCGCTAGGTTGGCAAGGGACGGGTATCCGAATGCACCGGAAAAGATTATTGAGTCAGTAGCGGTGGAACATTTTCTCAAGGGATGCAGGGAAATACAGGCTGTGAGATTTGCTATGGAAAAGAGCCCCACAACAATCTCGGAAGCCTTGAGTTATGTGAACTCCTCACGATATAATCTGAGAGACTTGAGTTTTCAGACGGTTACATGTAGGACTGTTAATGTCGATTCAGTGGGGGAGGCTTTTTCTGATGCTTGTAAGGCAGAAGGGGAAGGGATAAATAAGAGGTCCCCTCGCCGTCGGTCATCGCGACCCTTCCGTCCACCGCGACTCTGTTACTCGTGCCGTAAACCCGGTCACATAAGCCGTTTTTGTCCTGTTAGCCGTGGTTTAGATGGGTGGGCTGAATTAGCAACTGCAAATGGCGGTGTGGGGTCGTCCACGGGAGACGAGGCAGGTGTTACTGAACTTACTGCAGCAGTCAGAGATGTTACTCTCTCTCTCTCTCGTTCCCAGGGGTGGGCGATGTCCATTCCAGTTAAGGTTGGGTCTGTGCCGGTGACTGCTGTGGTAGACACGGCCGCCCAAGTCACCGTCATGAGTGAACATCTATTTGCTAGGTTGGGTCTTCAGGGGTTGTCGTCTTCGCCTATTCGGTTGACTGGTGCATTTCGAGGAATGACCAGTATGGGAATGCTAGTTCGGCAAGTCCCATTATCCATCTCCGATTTTCACTGTACTGGAAATATAGTGGTGGCACCCTTGGTTGACGATCTGTTGCTAGGCTTCGACTTCCTATCAGCCTATAGATTTTAGGGATAAAACCTTGGTTATTGGAGACACCAAGGTTTTTGCAGTTTGAATTCTTATGGAATGGTGACTTGTTCAATGTGGGCTCCATTTCGCTCTGCCGGTAACTGATAAATGGTGAAGTTAGTTGATGGGCCATTGGTGACGCATTTTGTGTCTGAAGCGATGTAGTATAGGGTCAGCTTGGTGGAGATATATGTATGTGTACCATCACGTGTATGCAGTGATGGTTATATTGTATTTGGTTTTGATTTTCTATGTGAAATTATCCTATTTGGGGGTTGATTTGGTTTTGTTGTACAGGATGTTTTTTTTGTGGAATTGAGGACAAAAAAAATATATGAAATTCTAGACCCAAACCGTTGTTAATGTGTTGTGTAATGTAATGTGTATTTTGGAACTATTGTTCTAGAATTATGATGTGTGTTGAACCCTCGTGTGTATTCGAAAGTTGGATGTTCGGAAATTGTGATGTTTGCCGCGGCGTTATACGTGTAGTGTGTTATGGGAGTATATGATGCGTTGTGATGAACTAGGTGTTTATGTAATCTGTGTGAGGGAACCGGGCGCTGGACGCCTGCGTTCGATGGTTGCTGTGTGATTAGATAATTTCTGTGTGTGAAGATTCTGTGTGGTAGATATACGCGTCTCTATGTGACTTCTGTTTGGGATTGTATAACTGTGTGTTTTTTGTGGGGTTTTCTGTGTGTGTTAAGCTATGTGGCACGTTCATGGAAGTTTATGTGGTGAAGTTAATATATGGAGTGACATGGAGAAGATATAGTTTGAGAATCTGTAGTGCGGGTGGTCATGTCGGAGACCTGGGGTTGAGGAAGACGTACGATTCCTATTTATCCCATGTCTTCACCATGAAGCCCTGAGGAGAGTTGTCTATCCGATATCTTGTAGTACGCGTTATGATTTATTGTGAATCCGGTGGGGCAGGATAGCTACCACTTGGGGAGTGAATATATACGTCATTATTCGATTATAGTCTCAACCCTGTATTAGTTATGTGCTCAACGATTTTGTGAGCTTGATATCTGTGGAGGTGTAGCAATTATGGTTATGTGTTCCTCTGCAAACATTCTCTCTGGTGGGGTAGCCGTTTGCGAGAGCGTATGTACATTGGGATCAGTGGGCGTGTAGTGCACACACGTTTCTCTCTCTTCGTGCGTACGCCCTTGAGGGGCCCTTCCACTCGAAATTGTTGGCTGCTGACGAAGGCGAGCCTTGAAATTATTAGGGGAGGGAGAATGGGGAGTTCAATATATAGTCTGGACAGCCAGTAGTTTAGAGGCTTGTTCCAGTAGTGGATTTTATGACGGACTGGTGCTTATTGCGGCCATGCAGCTGGTAGGCTGGCCTGCCAATTTATAGTCTAGATATCAGTCCTGGTTTGGATAATGTTCTCGTATTTATTGCGGCCATGTAGCTGGTAGGCTAGCCTGCAGAGTATATTTTTAAGAATTAAAGTGAGCAGTCCCATGCGGCCGATTGTATTTATTTGGGCCGTAAAGCTGGTAGGCTGGCCCGCCGATTATATTTTTGAGAAATAAAGTGATCAGTCCCATGAGACTGACCATTTGAACGAGATTTTTAGTGGGTTTGGGTGTAATTATAGACAGTTCGGTAATAAGACTGCACTAGTGGGATGGTTTACCATTTTATTGAAGTTGGATATTTTTAGAGAGCAGTGTACTTTTGTACACTGCATGTTACGGATTTTGACACATGTGATATAACATGGAGAATTCACGTCTTTGTCTCGCGTTTTAGTAATTATTGGCAGCGCTAGAACAGCGGTTGCCTGCGATGGGAAGGGTTCTATCTAGGCGAAGTGAGACCTTCGCCAAAAAGAAAACGGGGAGGGGTGTTGCAGGGATAGCTTTATGATCCAAACTGCTAGCCCTGTTACCTCGAAATAAATCGTACATGCCAGGAGATTGCTCCAAACCGGTTTTGGCCAGAAGCTTGAACTGGCATGCTCCGTTGCATGCTCTGAGATCGCCAGACTGGGATGGGATTTCATTGAGACTTGACGTATATAGAATTCGGGTTGGTTGGAGGAAAGATTTTAATGGGGGATATTTTAGCTCTATATCGTTCTAGGTGTTGCTAGGCGGGCCGCACCTTAATTCTACGACACATATGTAATACATTTCCGTTTTCTTTGAATACTCGGAAAATCTAGTACAGACAGACTCTTCTTTGTTTTCCCAATAAACTGAGAATGGGTCATTATTGCATTCTGTAAGTTTTCCGGGTTTTAATAAGATATTCTTGGGTATGTGTGTGTTTTTTCTTCCACTGTAAATGACATTTTTATATTCTGGTTTAAAGATGGAGTGGGGAAATGTCCGAGTGGGAAATTGTCCGAGTGGAGAGCTGTCCAGGGGGAATTGTCCGAGTGGGGAACTCTCCGAGTGAGGAACTATCCAGAGGGAATTGTCCTAGTGGGGAACTGCCCCAGTGGGAAACTGTCCATGGGAAATTGTCCGAGTGGGGAACTGTCCGAGTGAGCAACTGCCTGTACCCCTTTAAGGTTAGTGTTATACCTGTGCTAGTATATTCGCGACCATATTCACTGCCTATCCGATATAATAAACTGTCTGCGTATATTTCATGGTAATCACAGGCTTCAATCCACAGCCATTAATTCTTGGTTAGTCCAGATTTCTGCTCGTCAATTTTAAAACCATTATTGAACTAACAGCGAGAGCTAGAGTTTACTAAAAGATATATCACGTTTGCTCGGAAATAGTCAATTTGTCCGTGTTATTAAAGCCGATTTTAGTTTCATTCCGAACGTTAAAATTAAATTTTCCCCGAAATCTGCATAATAAAGTATCAGATTCGAGAAAATTGCGAAAGATAATAGCATAATTATGGGTTTATTGTTGAACAAAATATAATTCCTGATCCGTTTAATGCATTTATGGCAATGATTCTTCCTTGTAACAAAAATATAACACCATAGACCTAAATTATAAGGATGAAGTTTAATTATAACGAGGAAGTTCGTTAAATTAAAAAAAATAATTATATGGGAGATCCGGGTTTGGTTTTTGTTCGAGATATCGTATTTTAGTACAAGAGAAAATCTGTCCAAAAATACGGAAACAGAAAAGAGAGGAGCACTTTCTCATAAACCATAAATCTGTTCTCAATCGCATTGGTTCTGAGTCACTATGTTAACTTAAAAAAAATGAAATTTTACAAAATCTGGATTAAAAAAACGTTATTTCCGAGTAAGCGTAACATATCCTTGGGCATGGGACACTGATTAGAATTACCCTGTTTTCCTTACATCCTACATACCTGTCTACATCCGGGACCTAATGAAACTGTCTGTGGTCCTTGACCCGGTTCACCCATACCAACAAATGACGAGCATCTGTCAATTATAGGTGAAAAATATAAACTCAACTGAAAACGGATGCGCAGCAGAAGAGCACGAGAGCAGACTGAGGGAACCATTAGTGTGATGCTGTGTATACTAATGCTACTGATACTTTTTAAAACAAACTTACTGAGATGATTTAAATTCGGTAAGTAGTTTCATGTAAAGGCTTGATATTGAGAGAGAAACACGCAATGGCATCAATATTATTTGGGATTCGATAAATAGGAACAACCACACTCGAAGCCAATTGCAACAACTAATTTCCAAGGCTTTCCTCTCACCATATATTTCGATTGCACGATTTTATATGCTAGTACACATGATCGGTACATGCGAGAAATGGTCCTAGTTTCAATATACATCATGGAAAGTGACACCTATCATACCCGTCTCCTGACTGAAACAAGATCCAATTGCTGTCCCCGTGTTTGACTGGTCTGAACTGAATGCACGTGTATCTTTCCCAGTCGTCCAGCGCTGCCTGAATTATCCGCCGTTCGAAGGACTCTGAAAAAAATAATCACCCCCTTAGACCTTCATGGGACCCAGAGTGAAATAGCTTCTCGTTAAAGCGAAAAAACTCAGGGTCTTCCCCCTGTCCCTGGTAAAATCTACAAGCGCATTGTTGATTGGACGTCATTTGTGATAATGGGTTACTAGACTGCAACACTGATGCGGGTAGGTCTATTAGGGTTTCGCATTGGAAGATACGAAACTAAAGCTACTCTCACTTTGTCTGATGGTGGATACGGCGTGACAGACGCCTCATCTAAAGTAAAAGATTAAATAATTCTGTTAAGAGTTATTGCTAAATCGGTATTTCACGGGATGGATCTGAAACCCAGGCGACGAAAAGTGGTGAAAATCCGGACATAGATCACAAAGTTAGATTCATTTTTAGAAATGCCCACCCGAAGAAAAATGTCCAGAACAGACGAGAAACGGACTTTCCCCCTGCGAATATTTGTAGGACTATGATATCGTGCTTCCACACGAACATATGCCCCATTGAACTGAAGACTGTCTCCAGTCTCAACACTAACGACAAGTGTCGTCGGTTGTTTACGAATGTAACTTCTGTAACATTGCAAACTGGTTAAGGTGGTTCATGCCTCAAACAACGTTGGCGACGTCATTACTCTGGGTTATTTCCCCTTTAATAACTCTTCCAACGTCATATATCGCCTTTTCTGATAAGAGACGTTAGCAGGGGATGTAATGACGTCACAAATATTAGAAAAACTATGGAGATAGGGACATTCAAAGCTTTTTATATAAGAAAGTAGATCGAAGACCCCCACTTTTTATTCAATAAATAGAAAGATCACATGGCGGGGAAGCAGTGTTTCGAATATCAGCATATGTCACCGGATGATTTTCGAGTTTGGAGATGGGTTCATAGTCTAAAAATGCAATTTCCAATGTTATACAGTTCGATGAAATGTATAATTCATATAAAATTTATGTATCTACATTCAACTTTCCGGTGTTTCTAAGATCCTTTGAAGTGTCTCTATATAAATAAACAATATCTGTGGATATATATCCGCATGCTTTGACTTCCTCGCCTTGTTGCGCAGAAAACTGATTTTTTGTGGTTTCGGCAAAAAATGGATGACATGGTGATATTCGCGGATATGCACAAAAAAATCTAGATCGAAGACCATCAATTTTTTTTACGTTTTGCTTCTGATCAACACCCCCAGCTACCCGCTGTAAAAAAAAATTAGGATAGGTCACCGGGCAAAGTTTTGAGGTATGAATCACTTTAAAGAAATCAGTGGTATCAGTGAAATTGTCCAATGATTAGTGTATGAATTTAGTCAGAACTTGAGTTAGAAGGAATGAACTTCTCATGTTCAACCTGATGCGAAAATGCACAAGCTACTTGAAAACTACAACCAAAATGTTATGGTCAGTGAATTCCGCTGGAGACGTTTCAAATGATGTACTCCAAGATTTGTTGATATACAGGTGGAATATTCCACTATATTTATACGTTCCCAGTTCGATGCAGACACTCGAAAGTTGTTTCGTGCGCCCCAAAAGAACTTTCGTAGATCACGAGGTGGACACCTTGACAAGGTGTGTGCGATTATGTCAACTTTTGGGAATTCCCAGCCAAACGGTAATTTCAGGTAAAGATTTGTGACCTGCAGTCAACGGTGTACCCGGAGATCTTACGGAGACAACTACCGCAGTGTCTACAACCATTCTATCAAATACAACAGAGATATTTCCAGCAATGCCAAAGATGCCCGTTTTGAAACTAATTAGCCTTCCTCCAATTCTTTATTTCACCCTGGCGATCACCAACGGTTACAGGGAAAACATGACTGCACGCAATGGATCAAATTGGCCGTCGGAAGCTTGTCACCCATATAACTCTGACAGCGACAGTTGTCCATTCTCTTGGCATCGATAAACCGACAGTTTAGAAATTTACAATCTCTGACAATAGGCGATTGCGATTTCCTGGTTTTGTGGAATACACAAGCGTTGGCTCACTCCACCTTTACGACGTGGATATGACGTATAGGGGAAAACTCACGCGCACACGGTTCAGCTTCAATCCGACCCAAAAACTTCTTCACATGAGCGAACTACTTTTCGTATGCTGTGCCCATAGAAACGGGGAAAATAATCTCTAGATCATTCTTTTTAACGCTAGGTCAACATCGGTATTTTGCAGAATTGAAAAGTAATCAGAATGTCCGACAAACACCGATTTTACTCTGTATGATGTCACTTCCCGCGGTGTGCTGCTCGGGCGGTAATCGTGTCCGAAAATCTGACTGGTGACTGGGGTATTATCATACCCCATTGAGGTGGTTGGGCACGTGGATGTGGGATTTTCCGTGAGAAAGTTAACTTGTAGCTGTTAATTTTTAAGGAGAATTGTGAATCCGTTATTTATTTTCAGTTGACCTGAATGTTCTTTGTTCATGCATATTTTGTGAAATTTATCGGATGACTTCCTTCAAACGAAGGGTCATCCTCCCCACAGCGCATGTTTCATTTCACAGGCTCGTTTATCATCCAAGTTGACTTTTACTACGTTACTATGACGTATAGGGGAAAACCCACGTACGAACGGTTCGGTTTGAATCCGGCCGAACAAGTTCAGTTCTGCACATGAGCGAACTACTTTCCATATGCTCTGTCCAGATAAACAGGTAAAATAATCTCCAGATAATTCTTTTTAACGCCAGGTCAACAGATGTATTATGCAGACTTGAAAAGTAATCGAAATGTTCGGCAAACATCTATTTTATTATATATGATGTCACTTCCGGCTATGTACGCGCGCCGTAATCCTGTCCAAAAATCTGACTGGTAGTTGAGGTATTATTAGACCCCCAGCAAGGTGCTTGACGAAGGAAGAGGGTCCTCTTTAAATGGAATGAGTTATAACTATAATAATGGATCAGCGTTCGGATATGGTTGTTATGCGTGTACTTACTGAAATGGTGGGTAGTAATTTCGTACGGTACAGTTTTTCCGGTCCATCGAAGATTCAGCTTTCGTACAGCCTTTCTTCTGGTACGAATGTCCTCAATTCCGCTGCTGTTTCTAGAAAAAAATTCTCAGAAATGGGTGCAATTCTTGGAACTACCGCAAAAATGACACATAAAGACCATTTTTCGCGATAAACTAATTAAATGACGTTGATAGGAAGGAAAAGTTTCGTTGCCGAGTTGCAGAAAACATGCAACTCGCCGCTGTACGCACAAACGTGTTTGTGGCGGGAAGGAATAAGTGGCATAACTGTTCACTGCGCTGTGAACTTTTCGGTCTGGAAAAGAGGTGTTGGGAAGGAGGAGACAGCGACTAAATTTGCTACTTTTAATAGGTCTTTGCATCTGAATTTTAGCGATTTTTGGTTTGCGAGGGATGGTAGTAAAGATGCAATTGTGGGACACGATAATCTGTCCAAGTACGTATAAAAACCTTTACGTAAACTGGTGTGATTGGCTGGAGTTCCTTCCAATTATCTTCACAAGCCAATGAAACTGCTAAGTTTTCAATTGAAAATTTGAATTGACCAATCAAAAGTTTAAAACTAGAAGATATCCCATGATACATTGCTGTTTCTATATAGAACTCCATTGAAGATACGTAAACATAAGCTGCTTTCGTTCAAGGCTGACGCTCCCAGCAGTTTTCAATGATGCCGGTAGGACACCCTGATGTTACTGCACTCTAAGCCTTATCACTGCCCAATATTCTTAAATTCAAATGAATGGGTCGTATTCTTCATGCTCTAGTGGAGGTGATTTTATTTTCACTAAAAGAAATAAGATAGTATTACTCGTATTAAGTAGGTCCAGATTTCGTGTGTCGATACACATGTCATTCGATGAAATCCCGCATAGCCGTTGCCAAGACTGTAATTGAGAAAAAAGTACTGAGGTCAGCAGCTAATTCTCCCGAGCTGTTTGTATAAATTGGAGCGATATGCAAGAGGCAGGAAAATTTGACGACGCCTGGTGACTAAAAAGCAACCATATGACTCCACAAGAAAGTATTCGTTGACACCTAACGTGGATTCTCGGACGTAGCCTTAGTATCTCAGTCGCGCCTTTATTGCGACTGTTCATGTGGAGACTATGGAGTATCCACACGGCCCCTAGCACCGGCTTAAGCAGAATTAGATACGCTAGCTCGGGAGCTGTGATGACAGATCGGCTCAAACAACTCATCTGATGTTAATGGATGAGCATCATGGACGTCTGATGGAGTAAACGCCTTAACATGGGGTAATCTGGTAAAAGCAAGAACCTAGAAAAACTAGCCTGTAATGTCCGACGTCGTACGGCTTAAATTCTGATAAGAATAATCGTTCTCGATAAGTGCTGCTATTAGAATAATGATGGGTACCATGACCGAGAGTCGCATGGGCGAATGGTCGTTCTGGATGACGCTCACTTAGCAGAGATATGTGAGGCGATGAACTAGACCACCGGTGCACTGGTCCACGCTTATATGCTATTAGTTCAAGACATTTATTTATATGAATATTCCATGGAACCTATTGTCCTTTGAAGCGCTCTGAGATATCGTCGATGCAGTAGTCCATGATACGAATATGATTAATAACACTCACGTGTGTATAATTTGACCCTTATGTAATAAAATCACGATGATAGTACACGGATAAATGATATCGCCATTACGAAATCATCTTTCAGAGTCACGGTACATAGATTTTAACAGAAATCAGTTTCACTTACAGTCGCTGTAGATCTTCCCACTGAGCAGCAGTGAATAACATGTCTAGCTCCACTTTAACAGTGCCAGAGTCATCCTGAATATAATCGAATGCCTCAGCTACAACGGAATACAAATGTTCCAAAATATAGCAAAATACATCTACTTGTGCACATGGAACATGTTAAGCCGCTCACGTTAAGCATGCGGGGCAAAAAAAACCCCAAAAAACATTACGACTAGTTTCTATTAATGTAGATATACTTTAAACACCTCTATTGGTGTTGTGGAAGCTTGAGTGAGTGAGTGAGTGAATAGGATTTAACGTCGCTTTCAACATTGTTTAGTCACATCGCAACGAACCAACAAAGCAGAGGACGTTTACACGGTGCAATAAAGACAAGTGATATTACAGTGCTAGACATCACATTATCAAGTTCCTGTTGCTTCTCAACAAAATGCATTGAAGCCACAGGAACCCGTGAAAGCTTGGTGCTCCTTGGGATACTCTATCTCTCTGTCCAGCCGACTCTCATTACTCCCCAACGACTCCGTGAGTGTTGCAATATATTCGAAAAGAAATTCACAGTCGTGCCAAGTTATTGTTAGTGACTGGGTGTGCCTAGAACCAAACCTGAATATAGTCGCGAGCAACAATGAACTGGATCCAATTGTTCAGTAATACTGGACCTATCCAATAAAATGACTTCATCATCATGTCGAATAACGTATTGATATATCCATGAGCCAGTCCCAAGGTGTATTTCATGCCACGAAGATCTCACAGTGAAACATATTCTTATCGACTGTATAGATTTTAAGATTGTAGAAGACTCGTTTTATCGAGCAACTACCTCAGAAGGTCTTTTTAGTCGTGTGAGAGAAGACTGTATCTTAGGTTATTTGAGTTAAATCGGTTTGTTGCTTAAGTTTTAATATGTGTATGTTTTAATGTGCTGTATTACTAAGTTGTTAACTTGAATACTTAGAATTTTGTTTGATCGTCGCTATATAGCTGAAATGTTGCTGAACGCGACGTTAAACCTTAATGCTCTCTTTCTCTCTCTCTCTCTCTCTCTATTAAATTCATCATCCAAAACAACTTGAAGTCCGACAATTTTGGTTGGTCGATGGCGGCCATATTTGCTCACGGAGCAATTTTCAATGAGGAATTTTGAAAGACCCATCAATCATGTACGATATGTCAAGTTTCGCGTCGATGGGTTGAGCAGTTCCGGGGTTTAATATCTTTGAAGGTTCTCGCATAAATCCAAGTTGCCCGGGCTTCTGACCAATCGGCTTCATTATGGGGTGTGCATTACATTTCATTGGCCCTAATCACCATGTGATGTTCCAGTAGTGTGGCCTGAGCGATGGTCACAATATGATAAATGACGAAAATAACCAAAACAACAGAAGCTCTCCAGCAAATGGCTTGGAACCCTCGTTAAGTTAAAGCGAGTTACCTAGTAATCAAAATTTCCATCATAACATTGATATTGACCAGTTGCAGCATGGAACCACGAGGTTCAGTAACGTAACACATTGAAACGTTTATAATATGCATATGAGAAATCTAAGTTCCAGTAGGATTTAATCTCCCCAATCTTGCCAATTAATACATAGTTTTGTATGGAAATTGTATGGGAACTGTCATTCTCCCAGTAGACATAACAAAGCTCGCTCCGATCTCGTTGGACGGACTCGTGTCCTGGATTATGGAACCCTAGTCTCGTATCCAGGGTTATGGAACCCCAGTTTTTCACACTCTCACAGTCGCGTCCTTTCCAGTGAAGTCGGTGTTCGTTACTGGTTTTATGTGCTCGCATAACACAGCAGTTATATATTGAAATAGTATTTAAATTCGTGTAATCTTCTCAACCGAATACATACAACGGAACATGGCCTACACGCCTGGAATTATGGGGGATCACATGGAGACTAAATTTAAAGAAAATACTCACGACTAGTTGCAGCATTTGTGATGATTTGATCAATAGATTGTGCACTGCATGGAGTGTATACCTGAAAATTATGCGAAATCAGAAATTTATACATCATAATAGGAAATGTCATGACGCTGTAACAATAAAAACGGGATCGTAAAAATATATCTATATACAAGTATAAACGTTCAAATATGAGCAGACTTATAGCATTACTTTCAGTTTTGAAAGCCAGTATATATATTCATACATAATTGTTTGGTTTACCTGCAGTACCGCGACTAAAACGAAATTAAACAAAAATAAAGAAGACTCCAAAGCCATAGCCAATGCCTTGGTCGACGTTATGCGTGCATCAATTTTCCATCAAGGTCTAAAATTAATAATTGCAGCTAGCTTTTTATATGGCGGTTACTTATTACGTCAGGAGCACAGCGCATCATAGGAACTAGGACCCTTGTCATGTTGTATTCAATATTGTGTCTGGAACATGTACTTTCGATCACGCATATTTTTAATTGCTCTCAATTATGAACTTCTAATTATAATCTGATAATTACGTATGAATTTTGTTAATATATGTAAAATGTTATTCACCTGGTTCACCTGGTGCCTAATAATACAGACTTCCTTGCAAAAAAATGTAATAGACCAAACTTCCTGTCCGTATAATTGTTGCACAAATCGGTATTTATAAATGATTGTATGCTATAGTTTTTCCACAATGCAGCAGTTTATTTTTTATTTTATTTTTTTTTTCTTCATGGACTGCTCCATCGAACTGAACACACTCGGTGATCGGTAACAGGAATGTGGTGACCCTGTATCATTTCTTGTAAATTTTGATGTTCCATTTTTTTAACCTGGGCCAAATACATTATTCCATACAGAGTTCTGTTAAAGATCTTCATAATAATTGTTTTGATTTTCTTTGTTGTTTGTGCGTACCATGTCACATATAGTCACTATCTCATAAACCATATGATGAAAATATTGCCTTGTTTTGGGGGGAATGTGCAGTTTTGTTGCCCCGAGGATGTGCATATTGCCCGAGTCGCAGCCGAGGGCAATATGCACAGCCGAGGGAAAACAATTCTGCATATTCCCCCCATAACAAGGCAATAATTTCATTATTATATTCATCAACTTAACTATGTGCTAATCTATTATACCGCGAGCAAAGTATTGTTTTATGTTTCATTTTGCAGGAGCTTCTTTATCATGTACTATATTCCACTGATTCGGAGCAGGTTCACTACTATTGTGTCTCGAAACGCACGAATAGTTGTTCGATGACGCTTGTTAGTTACTCCAATAATGTACTTGAGTAAGACTCTACTTACAATTAGATGGGGAAATATGTATTTCTGCTGTATTCTGCAGCTAAAATCAACTCGACGAACTGCTCCGTTTGCAGCGCGAGCGAGAGAACAAGGAGACCGCTGTTCTAATTACCTCCCTTTGGTGTATATTCCACGGGAGGGGGGATTAGTTTCAGCGGGCAATATGCACCCAAGTAGTAGGGAGAGAGTATTTAAAACAACATTGACCTTTGACTTCAACAATTTGCATATTGGGGGAAAAAGCTACCTCCCAACATAGAAGAGTTCCAATTTTTGCTTTGACAGCCAATCAGAAGCGAGTATTTTGACCTCGGCTGGGAAGTCAAGGTCACATGACTTTTGACCTCGAATTCCTCCGCGGTGATGCCGACTGCCGGTGATGCGGTCATGGGAAAAAGCCTTCGCAGACAGATAGTAGTCCAACGGGAAAAATGCATGGAACGCATTATGGACCTTCAACATCCGGGACCTTTTCAACATCCGGATGACGTCATGTGTGATGTCACTTCCGGTGTGAATCCATCAGGCGTGACCTTAGAGCGGGTACCTCTGCGCGGACTGGGTTTTGTTTTCCCCGGGCCCGACCGCACGCCTGCGTGAGTTATCCGGCGGCACGCCTGTGCGGGTTATCCAACCGCACGCCGGCGTGGGACCACCGGAAGTGCGCAGGTCACCACTATTACTATGGACTATGACAGCCATCCTTGATGCCCGGGCTATGGACCACGAGCGCTCACGCCGGAACCAGCAACGGCTCGTTGGCCTCACAATGGTCTTATCCCTATTGACCCTGACGCTGTGACAATGACAGTGGGACCTCACCATCAATACGAGAGACAGTCAGCGTGTGGGTCATTCGGCATTTCGTCAACCATGTCACCTGTCGTACGAGCCATCCTTCCCCTTACACCCGAGGTGGGGTTGCATGTCTATGAGGATAAAGTCACCATTGTGGAAGACCGTCCAATTCCCTACTACCCTGAGACCGTATCGACTACGGCTACCATACACAGTGATGGCTGGACCAAATTTAAACGAGTGTTGACCGGTGAGCTCGATGGAAATCTCATAATCATCGAGAACGCCAACTACGTAAACCGTGGATCCTTCTTTTACCACGATCCTACGCAAAGCCTCACCCTAGACCCCGATCTTTGGACGACCTTGGAGAAAGTGGTGCCTATTGTGAACCAGCTGTTTACACCGGACGAGCGGTCAGCTGTTCAGTTGGGGTGGTCTCGTGCTATTGAGGACGCGCTGGTTGAACCCAATGAACAAGTTATCAAACCTAGCAATGAAGCGGAACCAGACGACGAGGCTATAGATTATCCGGCTAGACTCAGTTAACCTAGGATATATATACAACGGTGGTAGAACCCGAAACTCCAACCTCGACCTCGTTATAAATAAACCATAATCTCAGGGTCCATTATCATTTTGTCACCATGAAGCGCTGGGAGAAGGTGCTGGATAACTTATACTAGAGTCCCGACAGTCCGGCTGCGTATAGTGCATTGTCGGCTCTCTATCGAACGGCCAAACCCTAGGGGATACAAAGTGCCCAATCCGAGATTGCTTAAAAAAAACAAGACACCTATACCTTACATCGAGCTGCCCGCCGCCATTTTCTATGGAACCGGGTCATCGTGGGAGGACTAGATAAGAATACAAGACGGTACATCGATGTTCTCCCGAAACTAGTGAGTGGTTACAATCGAACCCATCACCGGAGTATGCAGAGAGCCCCCATTATCGTGACCCAACGCAATGAAGCCCAAGTCCGGCGTGCCTTGTACCCCAGGCAATCGCAGCGAACACCGAAGGAGGTGTTCAAGGTCGGGGACCCTGTACGGATCAGTAAAATCAAAGGTCAATTTGAAAAGTTACTTGCCCAACTGGAGCGATGAGCACTTCCTCATTAAACGGCGCCTACCCAGGCAACAGCGAGTCTACGAACTCTCCAAGGGGGACCGTTGGTAGGGACGTTTTACGAGACTGAATTACAGCCTGCCGTAAAAACAAAGCAAGACTACAACACGGTGTAACGCATACTAAAGCCATCAGGCGTCGATGATGGCTGCCTTTGGTAAAGAGTTGGGTGACCCGCGCATCCGTCTCCGCCATGAGATCATCCAGAACCACCAAGGTGTCCGGTTCCAAATCGACCAGGTTGGATAGGCCTTCCACGAACGTGCTGCACACGCTGCCTGCCATTCTCCGTAACACCACTCGACTCGAGCAATGGGAGGGATGATCATGCTGTCGGCGTGTTGAAGGAGCTTCCTGACGAAGTGTGTTTTGCCGGAATCCGACGGTCCTGCGATGACGCAAGTGAATGGATGTTGCCACCGGAGGTCCATGGTTGGAAGAGTATCCGCTGTCGTGGTAACCCGCTCTTGTAAATTTGGTACGAGTGAACTGGGCTGGTGATGGGCACAACAACAACCTCGGTGGCCGTTGTCGATGGGCGTTCACTGTGAGGGATGAAATCCGGTGGGTTGTCAGACGTAGTGGGTGTACTTGGTGAAGGTGTTGACCTAAACTGTATACTCGGTGTGGATTGTACACGTGGTGTGTTAGTGGTGACTGGGCTCGTTTCGATCACGGGGTTGACTGGTGTAGAGAAGGTCTGTAGACTGATTCGATTGTCACTCACAGCTGGTGTCTTTGGTGGGATCAGTAGAGTGCTGAGATAGGCTACGTCGTAAAACACACCTCCGTACAACACACCCAGCAGGGTTAGCAATGTCACCACAAAGCCCACTTGCGCTTTGTGCGTTTTTGGGAGACGCTGTGTTCAGAGGCAGCTGCTGTTTGTCCATAGTGCCGTTTTCATGGTCGAAAAGGGAATGAAGGATGACGGCGGTGGTGTCTGGTTTTATAGTCGTTTCACCTGGTTAACCGCCACCCACGAATTGAAGGAAGTGGGCCAGCCTTGCCATTTGACGAAATGAAACGGTTTGCCACGTCGACGTTCGGTTTTTAGGATGCACCGTGTAGTAGTCTTGCTTTGTTTGATCGACAGGCTGTTATTCCGTCTCGTAAAACGTGCCTACCAAAGGTTCCCCTTGTAGATCTTCCAGTTCGTAAACTCGCTGTTGTCGGGGTAGGCGCCGTTTGATCAGGAAGTGCTCATCGCTCCAGTTGGGCAAGTAACTTTTCTCAAATTGACCTTTGACTTTACTGATCCGTACAGGGTCCCCGACCTTGAACACCTCATTCGGTGTTCGCTGCGATTGCCTGGGGTACAAGACACGCCGGACTTGGGCTTCATTGTGTTGGGTCACGGTAATAGGGGCTCTCTGGATACTCCGGTGATAGGTTCGATTGTAACCACTCACAAGTTTCGGGAGAACATCGATGTACCGTCTTGTATTCTTATAGGTGAAATATTTATACATGCAACATTTGAATGTCCTGTTTACACAACGGAAGCCTTGGTCTCGTTGTAGGTGTGAAAGAAGAAGACCGTATGTTTCTTGAGAAAGGCTTGGAACGGTCTGTTGAGGAATTCCGTGCCTTCGTCTGTTTGCAAATACACGGGTTTGCGCCCGGTCTTGAAGATGTCCTTGAACGCCGATATGAGATTCACCCCCGTTTTCGTCCGGATGGGTACCACCCAAGCATGCTTCGACAGGATATCGATGCACGTCAAGATATACCGATTCCCATCGTTGTATTTGGCAAAGGCGCTCATATCGACCAAATTCGCTGTCCATTGGGCATCTAGTCCTCCCACGATGACTCGGTTCCATAGAAAATGGCGGCGAGAAGCTCGATGTAAGGTATAGGTGTCTTGTTTTTTTAGCCAATCTCGGATTTGGGCACGTTGTATCCCCTGGGGTTTGGCCGTTCGTTAGAGAGCCGACAATGCACTATACGCAGCCGGACTGTCGGGACTGTAGTATAAGTTATTCAACACCTTCTCCCAGCGCTTCATGGTGACAAAATTATAATGGACCCGGAGAGTGTGGTTTATTTATAACGAGGTCGAGGTCAGAGCGTCGGGTTCTACCACCGTTGTATATATATCCTAGGTTAATTGAGTCTAGCCGGATAGTCTATAGCCTCGTCGTCTGCTTCCGTTTAAATTTGGTCCAGCCATCACGGTGTAGGGTAACCGTAGTCGATACGGTCTCAGGATAGTAGGGAATTGGACGGTCTTCCACGATGGTGACTTTATCCTCATAATCATGTTACCCCATCTGGGGTGTAAGGGGAAGGATGGCTCGTACGACTGGTGACATGGTTGACGAAATGCCGAATGTCCCACACGCTGACTGTCTCTCGTATTTATGGTGAGATTTTCCCCCCGAAACATTCTAACATGCATGTCCTCCTCCTTGACGTGTTACTTGAAATATGATTACATGTATACTAAACATGGCGAGAAAAGTGACATGAGCAGAATTTTGATCATTAAAATTAGGCTTTCATAGACCAATACAGAAGAGAACAATTGCAGGGCGATGTCGAACTAAAGCAGAATGAGGGGCATGCAATTAAGCAATGTCTGATTGCTTCTTTTCTGCAGTCCAGAAATAAAACATTTTGTAGTATACATCGTATACCTATATAGCCTATTATAGTAATAAAGGATTAGGTATGAAAGGGTTTCCTCGCTCTCAGCTGATGAAAATATAATATCTACACCTTTTGGTAGTTATTTCGCCCTGCAGCGACAATTCTGTGAAATTCCAGCATTTCATCCAGCATGTTCTTTATTTAGTACTGTAATAGAAACTCGCAACCTTCAGCTATGGCGGGCTCTTCTCTGTAGTAGTGGTTTAACAACTGCCTCGTGGTAATGAACTAATGTGGGAATACAGCCTCGTCACTCTTGTATGCACATATTCGTCGACAACCACGAGATGCCAGTTATTCTTACCTATTCCTTTATAGGATATTGGTTATAGACATGCGATGTATACCACATAAGACTTATTTTTGCCAAATGTGGAATGCGGGACTTCCACTATAGAGGCAGTGGATGACCCAGAAGTTCCAGTTCTGGGCCAAAAGGGTGTGGAGTGGACACCCCAGAAGTGTCAATTCGTGGCAGCTGATTGGCTACAGTGTATAGTGCAAGTAATGCTTTAAATCAGCAGTCTGCGAGTGCAAGTATAATGTAGGTATGTTCTAGATTATTTAAAAGGTTCTGTTGATTAACAAATTAATAATGTTTGGAAGTTTGTAAAAAGTGGGTATGTTGATCTTCGAGAAGATGAAAAAAGGTTTGGTCACCTTTGATATACTGTTCATTTGTTCTATAACAGGACCTGCAATTTTCAAGTGCAAATTGATATGGTATCTGTGCTTTAGCGCATGTGGGCCGTTTCCATGGCAACCAGACCCACCCTCTCTATCTCAGCCATTGTAAAGGTAGTTTCTCTCGTGTCCGGTCTGTATATTGCACACTTTTCAAGCTACTGATCTGAAGTTTGATAGGTAGGTGCATCAGGGGGAGACGACGTGTCATGCGTTGCTTTCGCTCATGTGGGTTATTTCCATGGCAACCAGACACACCCTCTCTATCTCAGCCATTGTAAAGGTTATATTGTTTCTCTCGTGTCCGGACGGTATATCGCGCACTTTTTAAGTTGCTGATCTACAGTGGCTACAGTGTATAGTGCAAGTAATGCTTTAAATCAGCAGTCTGCGAGTGCAAGTATAATGTAGGTATGTTCTAGATTATTTAAAAGGTTCTGTTGATTAACAAATTAATAATGTTTGGAAGTTTGTAAAAAGTGGGTATGTTGGTCTTCGACAAGATGAAAAAAGGTTTGGTCACCTTTGATATACTGTTCATTTGTTCTATAACAGGAATTTTCAAGTGCAAATTGATATGGGAGTACAGGAAATTGTCAAATATATTAAGGTGTGATCAAGATTAGTACCTTGTTGCAAATAGTTGGCTGTAGTTGAATTTATTCAGGTTGTCGAATAATAGTTTACCATATATGGTGTAGAGCTGGAACTGAAACCATGCATTTAGACTGCAACAGCAAAAACAGTGTGTGGTACAAAACAGTGTTATTGTTAAAGCCACATCCATCATGGATATGTATCTGTGCTTTAGCGCATGTGGGTCGTTTCCATGGCAACCAGACCCACCCTCTCTATCTCAGCCATTGTAAAGGTAGTTTCTCTCGTGTCTGGTCTGTATATTGCACACTTTTCAAGCTACTGATCTGAAGTTTGATAGGTAGGTGCATCATGGGGAGACGACGTGTCATGCGTTGCTTTCGCTCATGTGGGCTATTTCCATGGCAACCAGACACACCCTCTCTATCTCAGCCATCGTAAAGGTTATATTGTTTCTCTCGTGTCCGGACTGTGTATCGCGCACTTTTTAAGCTACTGATCTGAAGTTTGGTAGGTAGGTGCATCAGGGGGAGACGACGTGTCATGCGTTGCGTTCGCTCATGTGGGCCATTTCCATGGCAACCAAACACACTATTTTTCTCAGCCATTGTAAAGGTAGTTTCTCTTGTGTCCGGACTGTATATCGCACACTTTTCAAGCTGCGGATCTGAAGTTTGGTAGGTAGGTGCATTAGTGGGAGACGATGTGTCATGCGTTGCTTTTGCTTATGTGGGTCGTTTCCATGGCAACCAGATATGAACGTGATATTATACAGGGCTGTAATTCCACTATAGAGACAGTCCCAATTCCAAATGTGGGCCAATAGGGTGTGAAATGGACAATCCAGAAGTGGCCATTTGTGGCAGCACTGATTGACTACAATGTATAGTGCAGGTAATGCATTAAATCATCAGTCTGTGAGTGTAGGTATGTTCTGCATTATTTAAAAGGTTCTGTTGATTAACAAATTAATAATGTTTGAAAGTTTGTACAAAGTGAGTATCTTG
Source organism: Hanleya hanleyi (assembly GCA_036873755.1). NCBI lineage: Eukaryota > Metazoa > Mollusca > Polyplacophora > Lepidopleurida > Hanleyidae > Hanleya > Hanleya hanleyi. Next base: position 1,309 of record JAVTVY010014778.1, on the reverse strand, counting down.
GTCTTCGACAAGATGAAAAATGTTTGGTCACCTTTGATATACTGTTCATTTGTTCAATAGCAGGACCTGCAATTTTTCAGTGCAAATTGATATGGTGATTTGAGTACAGGAAATGTTCAAATATATTGCTTTAAGGCGTGATAAAATTAGTACCTAGTTGCAAATAGTTGAGTGGAGTTGAATTTATTCAGGTTGTTGAATAGTAGTTTACCATATCTGGTGTAGAGCTGGAACTGAAACCATGTTCTCGCTCTCACCTGATGAAAATGAAATAAATGGTTTATGGATGCAACACATTTGCCAATAAACTAAATGGTTTATTGATGCAACACATTTGCTTATAAAATAAATGGTTTATTGATGCAACACATTTGCCAATGTTCCTTGTTTTTAAAAATCTGTTTCATACAGTATTACAGCGTTCTGTTTCTATTTGATTATTTACCTTGTACAGGTGAAATATTGGTGTAAGTGAAATGGAGTTTAACATTGCTTTCAACCTATTCGGTCATATCACGAATGGTCCCTTGTTGGACATGCCTGCATGTACTTGCCATGTGTTACAGTGAGAGAATTCTACAGAGGTCTCTAGAATGGCATTGGGTACATTTAACTTTCCCAGATACCACTAAGATAAGCTTGGTGTTAATATAAGGCATATTTATTTTATGTCCTCGCGAATTCCTGGTGCTAAGACCTCCGGTTGAATTTTAACGTATCAAGCAGAACGGGCCAAGTCTGATTTTCCTTGATTTGCTTCACTTCCACTTTGTTGATAAGCAGTTCATACCAAAAACAAAGACTAAAAAAATGTAATCAGGTTCTATATTTCATGAAGAATTGAATGAATTTCAGACTCTCATTAATTAGTTTCATATTCAGCCAAATGACAAAACCAGATGGTATTTGGTTCGTTTGGTTCTAGCCATTATTGTAAAACCAAACACCAGTAACAGCATTTGGTTATTTAGTTTGGTTCCATATAGAACCAAAAAGATAATCAAATGGTGGAACCAAACACCATTGGTTCTTCAGTTTAGTAGAACTCGACATCATTTGGTTCTTCTGTTCGGTTGCTTATAGAACCAGAAATAGAACCAAACGGTAGAACCAAACACCATTTGGTTCTTCAATATGGTTTTACATGGAACCAGAAGTAGAACCAAAGCATAGAATCAAAACCATCATTTGGTTCTTCCGTTTGGATCCATATGGAACCAAAAATAGAACCCAACAATAGAAACACGGCATTTGGTTCTTTAGTTATGTTTCATATAGAACCAAAAATAGAACCAATTCATAGAACCAA